>JAOEHY010002826.1:0-10793 GCA_025447955.1 Psilopsiagon aurifrons | reverse complement strand
GAAGATGAAACTGAACCTGTGTGACCAACGTGTGATCAGCATTGTGATTGGACTATTTACCTGAGGATTTTTATAGAAACCAATGAGATTGAATGTGGCATGCTTGTGCAGGTTGGGAAGGTACCGAACAAAGGGATATAAGGGCTTGTTTGTGATAAATTTGGGTCTCAGCCTCAGTATCCTCACCGACCTGAGTCTCAATATGCCACAATCCTTTGATTTCAAAAGGAATGAAGGTAATGAGGTAGTATGTGTCACCTGTCTGCATCATTTATTGCAATTGCATTTTGAAGCCACATTTCATTTAACTTAGTGTTGGTTTCCTTTCAGTTGACCTTTACCTTGCTAAAATGGTGGGTGAGCCAATGAGTGAGCACTGTGGATTTTTTTTGTCTTACAGTACAGTAAAGCAATATTCTAAGTCTGTGACAGAAACCTCATATCCCATTCAGTCTCAATATTTATTGTCCACAGAACAAATGTACTCTTAAAAAAAAAAAATCTGTTTCTTGATATTTTGCTCTATTTTTACAGCTTTGGCATTCCTTCAGACTAAGTGTGAATGTAGAGATAAATTCATGTGGTTTGTAAAAGAAAGTGTTTCATCTATTTCTTCTTGCTTGAGCATACAAAGTTTATATATCACTATGAAATCTGAAGGAGAGCAGAGGTTTTTGGTAATATTGCTTGATGTTTTCTGCAAACAGTCAACCCATTTTCAAGGCATTCTACAGCACTGATATTTTGTTAAATACATCTGTTTTCCAATGCAGGTTTTTCAGTTTGTCCAGAACACCTCGGCATTTGTTTCAGCCATGAATTACCACACCAAAATTACCACACCACTGTGTTTACCCAGTTCAGTAGACACTCTTCCTTTACTGATTCTTTACACTTCTGTACTTGCCACCTACTGTTTCATCCACAAACAAGATTATTTCTTTTTTTTTTCTGGAAGCAATACTGTAGCCATAACAAGTGTCTCTGAACTGTCACAGTTCACATGTAAAATGTCCTTTTAAAGTTGTCTTTATGGCTGTTGTAAATCTCTTCATTCACACTCCTCCTGCAGAACAGAGGGTTTCAGAATGTGTCTTATTTGTGGAACTGAAGAAGGGGAAATCTAGATTGCTCTATGGTTACCCCCCTGGAGTTTGGAAAATGATCCTAATCCAAATAATCATCAGTAGCTAAAAAATACATAATTAACCCTGGCAAGATCTACTTGAAATGCTGCTCCTTTGAATATACGTTACTGCAGATGACACTTGCCTTTCTAGTCACTCTTGCCTCCAGTGTGGTCATTATTTTTCACCTTTCTTATAGTTACCTACATAGGAGTATGTGGCACTACTGTTGTGCTCTATTTGAACTTCTTTCTTTTATCAGAACCCAGGTTCTCGACATTTCATGCCTCAACTTAGGTAAGACTCATTAATACATTCCACTTCCTACTACATGAACATCATCATCTTAGCTTCAATGCCTTCATTAGCATTTGTCTTCTCTCATTCCAGAGACATACACATGAAGCTTAAGAGAAATTTGCCTTTACTCAAATGTTCTCCTTGTAAAGCCTACTTTTCACCTAAGGTTCCCTCCTTGTTCACAGGATTTACTGTTCCTCAGCCACCTCATTCATAAATATACTTTTTTTTTTTCCATGTTAATCCTTGTGTATGAGAGAAAAATCATTCCAACGGAGCTGCACACCCATTTCTGTGTCCTTCCTCCAGTTCTTACATGTGAGTTCTCTTTGCTCATTGGCTGCCTGTGAGTCACTATTATGTCTGAGTGTGGAGAGATGTACTGTCCTTCCTTGCTTTGCTTCTCTAGCTATTTCTTTCCTCTTAATTTTCCCCATTTCCATCATTTCTGGTGGAAAGTCATCTGGGTAACTAAGTCCACAGCATGTCCAACAGCATTAACTGTCCTTGTCTTTTACATCGTAGACTTTCAAGAAATGTAGGGTTGGGACCTGCGGTTAAAGTATTGTCGGTGTAGTGGAAAATGTCTATAATTCTGTGACTCTGGTTAGTGAAAGTGTATTTACTATCAATGTGCTGAGCTCCTTATCTTCTGTGAGAGTTTGTGATCCTGGACACCAGGCTGTTTGATAGGAAATGCTTCTGCATTACTTTCTTTTGAAGAATGAAGGTGTCGACAGGAATAGCATTGTACTAGATTAGTCTTTTATATTTGAGTAGCTTAGAAACTAAATTCTAATGAGATATTTGCATAAGTCATTCAGTACACAGATTTTTTTTTTAACTTTCAAAACATTAAAAAAACCTTAAGCTGAAAAGTGCAGTAAATCAAAAATGTGTATTAATCCTGACTCCTAAGTAAATATGCACACTTAATTTAACTTCTTTTTCTTCAGAAAAAAATCACAAATTAAGTAGTTGGGTTCAGATCAGATCACACCAACACATGTCAGAGAGCTTTCAGCCGGAGATATACAGGAGAATTTGAAATAGATATTGATTATTCTTTTCCATGCTCTGTAAATTTCTCTTAATGTAACACTTCTCTAAAATGTAGCTGCTAATGAAAGACTATAAAAATCTATTCTCATCTATTATAAATGCAGAACAGTAAAATTTAGAAAGATAAAGGTAGTGAAGAAATCAAAGATGAAGAACTCAAAAATGGAAATGGGTTTGTCAGTGTTGTGTTCCATCTGTGATGAGCCTTGCACTGAGAAATTGCTTTCAGCTATGGGACATTTTGTCTTGTCAAGTAAATTTGATGCATCGTATGCAGCAGCTTCAAATAGCTGTTCATTTCTTTAGATGTTTTGAAATATTCCAGATTCACTTTTCCCAGGCAGTGATAAGCTTCTGTTAATGCTGAGGTATGTGTGCGGTGTAATTATAGGGTAAGTGGACATTATATTAGTGTAACAGCAAAATTACAGCCTAAACCTTACTGCCCTCCCCAAGATAGTCATTCATTTACAGAAGCTATAAAAACTGGGAACTTCTGGAATCCTGAAAAATGGTGCTCTGGAACCTAAATTTTTAATGTTTCCCCCTGCCCGTTTTAAAATGTTGCTGTTCCCCAAATAAGAAAACGGATGCTATGGAACTGTCTCCACATTGACTGATAATGAAAGCTTAAAACGGCTTGATGCTTCACAGAGCTGTAGTTGCGGCATGCAGTCTGACTCCTTGGACATCACAGGTCATATGCCTGTGTGCTTTAGAACAAGCACAAGAACTTCAGTTAAAGTTTTTGGGTTTGTTTTTCTTTTTTTTTCTTTTTTTTTTTTTTTTAAGGGAGGGAGGATTGGGGCAGAGAGAAGAAAGAAAAAAAAAATCATTCCTGAAGTTGGAAACTGTCATGGGCAAAGAATAGGAGTATCTGAGGGTCCTTACATTGCAAGGAATTGACATGGTAGGATATACATGATCCTTTGAGCAGGTAAATTACTTCTTGTTATACAAAGAGAAGGCAAAACAACTCAGTGTTTTTTTCACTAAGTGTGGAATTCCTTCCTACCCCCAGAACAGAATGGCTCTGAGCATGAGTCAACTAAATCAGTCTGGAAGCTGTGAGGATTTCTGTAATGTCACAGGGCTGTGATCCATATCATGCAGTTCTTCCACTGCTGAACTTAAATGCTATGGAAAAAGGCAGAAAAAACCATATTTTGCATAGTGTAGAAAAGAAAAGGCTTTTTGGCTTGCTTAAGTCCTATGCTCAATCTATAAAGTGCTCAGTATGTGTTGAGGATAACAGAAATTGCTGCCTTCTCCAAGGCCTGAGGAAGAGGCTAAAAGGGTTTTACTGCTTTATAGGTTGTCAGTTTGAAAGATCAGTCATCATGAAAGATAAACAGATATTTCCTCCTATAACTTAGACTTTCTTTTAAGCAGATTTGTAGGGCTTGAGATGCCCTAGGGTATGAGACATCAGCATGCAACTTGCAGGTATGAGACAGGACCTATGGTAAAATTATTTCTTCTTGTGTGGCAGGTGGATATCGGGTGAGGAATACTCCAGGGATCAAAACCAGTGCTTGATCCCCTGTATTTAGGCACTCTTAAACTATGGTGCAAACAGTGCTGAGACTCACATTTTTCTTAGTAAACCATTCCAGTGCTTCCTTATTCTGTTTGCTATCTAATTGAATATTAATTCATGGTTCAACTTGCCAAATTTTGACTTCAGCTGTTCAGTCCTGTTTTTGTTAACCAGTTTGAGAGATTTCTCCTTTGGCATACACTTCGGCTTTGTGGTTTGTCTCCTCTCTAAAGCAGTAAAAGTAGTGGGGCCAGTCATGTGACATCCATGGCCTTTTGGCTTTGGGACTGCTTTATTCCAGCTGCTTCAAGAGTCTGTTCTGCGGTTTCTTTGCTTTCAACAAAACCTGACTTTAACCTGACAGGCCTGTTGTCTGTCCAGACACTTATCTTTCTGGCACCACCCTTTTTGTGAGGAAATTCTTGTTGAAATACCCTTGCAAATCACAAGAAAGGTTTGGTAACGTTTAATTTCACTGATCAGCAGATTGAGCATGGGATTGGGGTGATTGGACCCTTTGAAACCCTAGTTCTCCACTTTAAAGGGATCAAGGTATAGAGTGGATGTCTTTTACAGTGTGTATGTCAGATTTGGTTCTAGAGGGCATTAGTGAACGTAAGGCTTACCCTGCCTGCTGTATCCCTGTGAAATCACCTTACAGCAGTTGCTGCACTGCAAGCGGAGGCTTGCCAGACAGACATTCCTGTCTTGTCCACCTTCCTTCAGCATCTGTGTGTTTCACTTTTTCTATTTCCCGGCAAAAATCACAGACTTTCACTCATCCCCATTGATACACGGCTCCATCCGTTCTCTGACCTTGAATAGTGCTTTGCAAGCCCTTTCTGTCCAGCCCTGACAGGTTGATGTCACTGCCACATGCCAGGAGGCTGCCTTAATATTCATTTTTGTTCAAAGCTTTTGTTTCTCATCACTTCACCTCTCAGGGTCTCAAACTCAACATCAGTTTGAACCAGCTGCTTCACAGTACTGGTGGCCTGGCCCACTGCCCTCTTCTATCTGCATGTGTTTTTTACATTCCTTTTCCAGCCAGTGTCACTGCCCATGACCCTCTCTGTCTCTGAGACTGATGTTAATTCTACTTTAAGTCACCGTTTCTTTGATGGTAGCTCTGAATTATCCACTGACTTCAGCATTCCAGTTTTAAGACCTCCACTAAAGTTTGATTACAGCAGTACCATAGACACTAATGTAAAGATTTTGGGGTCATCTGATATACAGTTTTCTTCTGTTTGTTTTCTTTTTATTGTTTTTGCCTCATGCTTGCATTTACCATCTTCATGATTCTATAGCCACTTCAGAGAAGTCACAAAAATTAGCAGGTTATCCCTAATTAGGCTCCAAAAAAATCTCTGCACTACATTTCATTCTTTTTGGCATTTCAGCAATGATATTTCATTGCTGAATTTGTATTGCTAGCAAAATCTGAATGTGAATGAGAGAAAAGTCCCCTACTTACTATTCAAAATTCTAGTATTGGGCACCACTTCATGATATTTGGGACAAGTGGGATCAAGTACTATCAAGTCAAGTGTGCTGCTTTCACAAAAGAGCCTGGTGCATGAAATACGCTTCACCAGAATCCATTTCTTTCTCTAACAATTGCATAGCAGTGCTGCTTTTTCTTTAATCCTAATTTTAACTTGGTATTATCCAGCCTTATTTTCTTTTTTCCTCCAGCCACAGAGCAAAGATAAGAAAAGAATTGGAGACTTTCTATTTTATTAGCTTTCTCTGAATACCTTTGCAAAACAGACAGTCTTGTCTACAGTAATTCAGCTGCAAGAACTGCCAGCTGCCTGTATTTTCAGGAGTTTTGTATTAAAGACTGTATTAATAATGTTTTTGGTTTTGTGTTATTAGAATTGTCTGTATGGCTAAGCATAAGACATTCCCTGATCTGCATTTTGTGGGAGGTAAACATTTTAACAAAGTAGCAGAAGTTCTTTGTTGTGCCAAGTTATACACTCGGGAAGGAATAGATAAAGCTGCGCACTCTTTCCCATCCTTCTAGGCAAGATGTATTTCTACTTACTCTCATCAGAGAACTGAATCTGTCTTTTCTGGGGATAATCAGAGCATTTCCCTAATGCTATTCCACTGATGATAAACACCCAAGGAAGTCCTCCTTGGCCTCCAGATGTCTCAAAGCCTAGCCCTAGCACCATTGCTCGCCTCTCTAAATTGCTTTTTACTCTCTCTCTTGCTATTTAGCCCTTGCATTTACTCTCTCTCCTCTTTCCTTTTTTCCTTCTTTTCTTTAGAGACTATATTATAATAGAATTGTTTTTCTTTTCTGTAATGGTCTCGTGTTATGGATTGGACTTTTAAAATACACTATAATTGAGCTACTGAAAATAGAATTTTCTGCATGTTGGGAGTCCTCAGTACAGCCCTTCTTTTTACTTCAGGTTAGAAAAGCAACAAAAAAAACCAACCTATGATTGTCTGTATTATCAGGATGAGATACCTACAACACCTTTTGAAGGGCAACTGGAGAAGCGGAGCACAACACAACTGTTTCCACTTCTGCTGCCAGGCAAACAAGCTGCTGAATGTTTGGAAAAGGGCTTCTGAACCCTTAGAAATCCCACAAGACTTTTTCTTTCCTGTGACTCTCAAGGAAGATTTTGAATCTGAAAGATTTGAATTGGGAGCAGAGATTCTTCTTGAAAGCAGTGGTCTGCCAATGGCACTTACCTATTACTCCTTTTAGGAACACATGAAATTGGCTGAATAGCAAACATCTCAATACCACAGTTTTCATTTGCTGTCTTGAAATGTTAAGGTTGGCCCATTAATTCATCTGTGAAGCTCTGGAAAGAGGAGACTAAGATGCTTTATTTCAGAAAAAATATCTGCTTCTGAGGACAAAATGCTTACTTATTCTGGAAGTACCCTCCACAGGCCAAGGGTGGACTACACACAAATCAAGCTGACTACTAACAGTTCAAATGAGGTGTTGAAGGAGAGTTATTTGTCCAGTGTAGGAGGTGGTTGTTAACTTAAAAAAAAAAGGAAGAAATTTCAGTTATGTCAGTCACAGTGTTGCCATCTGCTCCTGCTTTGGTATGTCTGTGGCATTCTTCTCATGGTGCTTAAAGGTTTTCCAGGGCTTTACAATCATGTATGTGAGATGTGTAGAGAATCTATAGCTTCCCCTGCGGTAGTGTTTAGTGAGGGAAATAAATGTTTTTTCTTTCTTCTTAGAGTGATAGGTAGGTGGCTCTGCAAAACTCCTCTTTAAAAGTAAATCTTTTTTCTCTGACTTGTGTAGATTGCAGAAATCTATTCACACTTAGCAGTGAAATTTACACTTATAAACTTCTCTTCAGGAGTCTTAGGCTAATGTATGAGCAAACTCTGTGTCTTTCCTGTATGAGTTTCACCTTCCAGGATGACAGTTTCATACTGCCTGAGGGATGTACCTGTCCAAATCATCATCATCATCAGGAGGCAGGCAGCCTCTCGGGTAACTGTTGACAGATTCATTGTGAACTGTGCTCTTTGTGCCCTCATTGGGACTTTGGTACTTTGAATTTTTAATCCACAGCCTTTAAATATCACAGTGAGAAGTAAACAGATAAACCTAATCTCTTTGAGGGACTAAGTGCTTATTACATTGTATTAGTGATATCCTGGTTCTTCAGAGTTGTGTATGCTTCACTACTTCTGGGGAAAATCCCTGATTTATTCACTTTTTTCTTAAAGATGTAATCCCACACTGGTTACTTATCCACATTCTATTTGATTAATTCAGTTCACTTGAAATTCTGTGCGTGTATGTATATCTATGTACACTCACACAAATTTATACAAATGATTGCAATACAGCCATTAGCTTGGGTTTTGGTGAAAGTAATTCTGTTTTCCAAAAGAAATTAAGATGCCACTTAGACATGTAGTTTGTCATTCCACTTGATGAAATATATGTATCTTTAGGTGATCTGAATTTAACTGATTGGTCTATCCTTGAGGAAATTCACTGGTGTCACATTGAAGCTATCTTCTCTTTTTGAAACTTTAATTTCTGTGCAGTACAGTTTGTCTAAATCCAGTCACAGCAAAAACTCTTACATTGCCAGCAAGAAGTGTGAGGCACTTTGATTACCACCTGAGGTTAAACATGCATGTGTGAAATATACACGAATGTAGTACATACTACATACAGTCTCTTTATTTGCCACCTAACAAAAATATAAGTGTGCCTGTGTGTTAATGTTGAAATGGACAATTCTGAAACAACTGATTGGGGTCATTATTTTGTTTAATTTAATTGTTGCTGATCTAGCTTACAAAAATGCATCTGAACTTTCTTTTCCTTGTAACAATGTGCTTCCAGCAATACTGGTTCTCTTTTTAAATAAAAATATTTCTAAACAAAATGTCACATCAATAATATCACAGCCATTATTAACCTCTAAGGAAGCCTGAACTTTTGTACAAGAAGTGAACAGTGTCACTGGAATAATTTTTTCTTTGTGTACCCTGTTGCACATCAACTAGAAGGATTTCTAGCAGGACTTCTGGATGCCAGCAATATGTTCCCCAGAAGAACAAAGTTAGTGCATTAAAGGCACTTTGCCTCTTGCTGGCTTTGGCCAGCATTTCAAGGATTCCAGTTGGTGCCATCCTTTTTCACCCCAGTGCTTATCTCATCAAGGGATTTGACCCTTCTGGCATGACTTGTTTTCAACAAACCCTGTTAAGCTGGGTGTTATTTGGTAGGTGTTTGCCAATTAAGCTTCACTTATTTCCACCGAGGTGAGGCTGACTGCTCTATGCTTTTTTTCTCTGGAGAACAAACAGAACCTCTGGGTGCTTAAGTTGCTGTTGCTTGGAGCTGTGAAATGAAACCTACAAGTATAGAAATTGGCTGGGGTCTCAAGATGAGGGAGTACTTTTGCTTTTAACTGTAACCTAAGTTTTGTGAATATTTCTATAAATAGAGATTCTTGTTATTTATTTTTTTTTTCTATCTGCTGGGATACAAAGCTGGAAGAATCAATGTAGTTTTTTGTCTTTGACTGTACTATTGTAAATGTTGGGGTTTTTTCTTGATTTTGGTAGAAGGAAAGAGCAGTGAAAAAGCTAGAAATTGATTTGGTTTAAAATAAGTCTGTGATTTTTTTCAAATGCAGCTTCACAGTGAGTGAATACATTCTGCTCATTAACATGACCTGGAGCCCAAGTAAAGATTTTATGCTGTAATATAGGCAGAACACTGTATTTTATAACTTCATGGTCATTAAAAATAGGAATTTACTGCAGAACATTGGTAGTTTGCATTTTTGGTGGGTTTTGGGTTGCCTTTCTGTTGGGGGGTTGGGATTTTTGTTGGGTTGGTTTGAGGTTTTTTAATTATTACTGGTGTCTATTATGTTATAATGCATTTTAGAACACTCTTCAGTTACTTTCAAGGTGCCAAACTGAAAGCCTATACTTCTTTCATGATTTTGTGCTTCTGAATGAGAGATTTTGGTGTGTTGTTTCATCAGTGGAAAGTAATCTGAAGTGTCATGTAATTTGCACATCATTGGTTTACGATGCAATTTTTAGTGCATACTTTTTAGCTTCAACTTGGGATCACTAATTTTCATGGACCTTTAGGCCCTATAGATCTAGCAAAATAATTTATGATTTTATACTTCATAATTAGTTTGCAATAATTTCAGTGTAATTTGGTAATAAGATTGAGTTGAGGTATTTTTTTCTGTAGTAGTGTGATAGTTAAATTAAACAATTTTTCATCATTTTCTCTATATACAGTGTACAAAGCAACTGCATTGTTCTCAGATGTGCTGTTTCAGTAGATATGAGATGAAACAAAAGTTGTCCCATGTTCATTCTCAGAAGACAAATCCCTGTATTTTTCTATACCAACGATACTTTCCTCTGTGCAAAGCTTCATACACTACAGGAGAAAGTGTGAAAGAACAAGGCCTAAAATACTCCCTGGGACTTGCAGATGTCACAGGACTATGCCTTGCAGAATAAAAAAGCTTTTGCCTTGGTTGTCATTGCTGTAAATTCAGTGGAGACTTGTGGTTGTACTTGATACCAGTTCAGGAGGGCCTTTGAATAATCACTGAATACAGCACCTCCATAATAAGAAACCATTTCTGCCTTAGAGTAATTAACTTACCAGTGTAGTATGCAATCTGTTCATTCTAGTTTCAGTGGGGATAGGCATGTGTTTCTGATGACATCCACAGAATTGGTGCTCTGGCAAGATAAGTCTATTCTAAAGGCCATCCAGTCTACGTTTGATGAAAATTAATAAAGAATTGTTCTGTATATAGTCGTTCTCACAGACTTCATCAAGAGGAAGAAAAGGGCTGTCTTATCCCAGGCTGTGATTAGCCACAACAGAGGAAAGCACAATTGGATGGGTGAGGCTTATTGACAAATTATAAGAAGTCACAGGGCTGAACGTAATTAAAAAATAGTTGAAGTGAGAGGATGAGATGCTAATTGAAAGTAGGAAACTTATTTTCTTGTATTTCTTCCCTTCTGCCTTTCTTCTTTTTGTTTCTGCTAGGGGTCTTACCTTGTCTAGTTTCTTTTCTTTTTTAAGGAAGTCATCAGAGCTTTACTGGCAATCAAACAAGAAAGACAGAGACTGGTAGCTTCATGACTGATTGTACATAGCCCAAGTGGAAAGAAGGGCAGGCAGAAGTGGGCACATCACAGCAAGTCATGAAAAGGAAACTGCTAATTTAGGAATCCCAATACTTATGCTATTG
>JAOEHY010002822.1:0-19254 GCA_025447955.1 Psilopsiagon aurifrons | reverse complement strand
GAGCAGAGGGAAGAAAAAGGGGGAAGTGAGTGAACAAACTGCGTGGCTGATTTATGGCTTAAACCACGACAGTCTTAGAAAGTCACATTGGACACAGATGCAATCTAAGCAGAAATGGTTGCCATTAGTAACATTTTGATCCTGCTGCCATGTTGGATTGTAAGGAAGCATGGAAATTAACATTGTTGTAGTTATGTTGATAAAGGTGACCAGTCATATACCATTTGGGGTCACATGAAAGAGCCCCAGCTGCTACAGAACAGGTGATGAAGCTGGTATTCAGCACACTCCGAATGATAGAGCAGCAACAGGATACCTTGCAGTGCTGTCAAGGGTTTCTGTCAAGACTCCTAGCAAACACTAAAGGTTCAAGGATCATGAGATCCAAAACCACTTTATCCAGTGAATGCAAAAGTTAGTTTTCTCCCATATTCTACAATTTAACAACCTAATAGTAAGCTCATGCTGTACATGCTCTCTGTCTTCCCCATCTAGCAGTTTTCCTACTCAGTAATTACTTGTGCTGTTGCAGCTTTACGCCTGCTCCTTTTCAAGTTCCTAAGTATTTTTTTTTTATTGTCTATGCTTTTGGAGCTGATGAAGCATAAGCTGCTGTAGAGACCCATTGTCTCTTTTTAGGGACTCTTCATGCATCCCATCTTTCAGGAAGATTAGCAGAAGACCTCTCCTTTCTTGATCAAAATACAGGACTGTATCCTGAGATGCTACATTAACTTCATCCTTTTCCTACCCTTCCTTGTTTCTTCCTTCTTTGGATAATAATATCAATTCTTTAAAGGAAAGAGGGATGGGGGAACCTTTCCAGTTTCTTTGAGCACCATTAACTTTGATTTCTTTGGTGTTGGAGCAGGGGAAGTGCATGGGAGCAGGGAGAAGCTGATGGTCAGGCAGAGGCAGAATTTGTGAGGAAGTAAGGGCTTTTCAAATCATCATCAGATTAGACCTCATACAGGAAGAAAAGGGTCATTCACAAAAGTATGGCAAGTAGACTGAGAGCTGGGAAACTCGGGGCAGTTCTAGAGCATAAAGAACACATAATCTGAGAGCAGGCAAAGTCCCATGAATATTCTGTCAATTCCCTTTAAAACCCAAATATAATCCAGGGTAACTAGACAGCTAACTAATCAGTACCACTGCCCATCAAATATCTCCAAAAACAGTAAACACCAGCTGTAGCTCAGTTAATATCGACAGCTCACACAGAAGAAACTTTAAATCAGAGCTGTATTTCTAGTCAGGGCCCTTTAAATTATTTTAAAATCCTTTTTATTTCAGAAATCAAAATTATAGCTAACATAGAATAGTGGGAAAGAAATAAATACAATACAAAGAATAATCTAGTATTCTTTACTATTGAACTCAATAGTTCAAAGATAAGTAATTCTTTCACAGCTCCAAAACCACTCTGTATGCATAAAAGACCTTTAAAAAGGGGTGCAAAGAAACAACTTGGATGCAGTTTAGCTTTCAAAGAAAGAACCCGTGAGATCAGGAAACGAACCACAAAGACTTTTATTTTTCTCATACTGTTGTCTTCTATGAATGAATGAAAGAATGATCATTTCTTTTCATTCTCTGTCAGACGCTTAGGTCTTATACCTTAACCTTTCTAACTGCCATCTTGTGTACCCTACAACTGTTGTCTTCTTTTTTTCTCTAGCTGCCTGTCTGAAACTATAAAGGGTGACCTTGTTTTCCTTGTGCCTAGGAATATAGCTTATGGTCCCGTTGTGCTCTACCTACTCCTCTTCATTTTCTCATATGGCTTTTCTGACACTAGAAAACCCTTCCATCAAAAAGTCAACCAGATGGGTAGCTAACTATATGCTGGGGGAGAATGTGAAGGTTCTGAAATTTCACATGTCTGAATGAGTTAAAAGAACTATCAGATCCTTCTGCCTTGCATCAGAATACAGAAGCAGATGCTGAAATGTTAGTAATTGAACAGCTTTTTAAAGACAGGGAAAAAAAACTCAGTGGAATGAGTTAATTAGATAATGAAGGGGATAGATTTAGTAATTAATTCAGGTTACATAAAGCTTTTGAGAATACTGTGCAGAAAACTCATTGAGAAAGGTCCATCAGGGGCTTGAATGTTCTCCCCCTCCTTCTTCTGACATTTCTGCCTCCTTAATGTGAAATCGTTTCTGAAAAAATGCTCCCAAAATTTTTGATAGAACTCAATATGTAGTCATCAGTGAGTACAGAGATTTTTTTCATGCTTCTGAACAAATGTTTAAGCCATTTGCTTTGGCAAGAAGGGTGAAAGATCTTGTATTAGATATGTGCAGATTAAACTTCTTGATAAGAATTCTGCTATGGGAATACACCTGGAGATCAGTGACAGAAAAAAGGACATACTCGTGTTACTGATGAAAGGGGTGCACAAACTGTACGTGTATCTACACATGCTAGAGAAAACGGGGTAGTTTTTAATCTCACATAACACAGATGACTTCATTTAATCTGCTGTCATATAGTATCTATTTCATCTTCTGTAGTATGCTTTGGATTGCTTATAATTGGGATTCACACCTTTCATTGATTAGACTTGGGTCGGAACCAAGATATTGGAGTCTGAATACCTGTCAAATGCCACCATCACACATGCAAATTTCCCAGGAGGTGATCTCCCGTGGTCTTCGGAGATACAGCTCACCTTAGCAGATCTATAACCTCACATGACACCTACCACTGCTTCAGAGAGGTAGGGCTGAACATTTACCCATCCAGAGGTTACTAGGAATCATGAAGGGTCTCATGATTGAGTGGGAAGCCTATCATGTCAGCCCAAACATTAGAGGTTAAATTAACAAAAGGTTTTAGACAGGATTTAGATGCTTTAGGCATTCATACAAATATAGTTCCCTGGCTTTTAAGGTGCCTGAAATCTCCAGGTGTCAATGTTTTCACTAGGTCAGTTCTGGAGCATGCTGAAGATTAATTGCTTCTGTCTTAGCATCACTGGAGACCCAGGCAGGTACTTCATTCTAGGCTTTGATTAGGCTTCAGGTGTTCCTGCCTGCCTCAAATGTGATGCTTAGTCTTGTCAAAATTGGCATGTTAGATTAGAGCCTATACAGAGCCAGCTACAGAAATCAGAGGAGCTAGCTGCCTCTGCAGATCAGGATGATCACTCAGAGCAATTGATGCTCATTCAGTTCTTCCTCAGTTCAGTTTCTTGCTCCTGTCAGAGAGGTCCCTTCATTAGGACCTTACAAAATACCACACAGTACTTAACATTGTCACAGTCTCATCTGCTGTAGCTGTTTTAAGGATATTTAAGTTTTTCCTTGGCCAAACAGAAAACCAGTGATGCTGTAGCATTAATGCATGTAGGGACTGAACATGTCTCCCTCTCATGAGAGTGACTTAAACATCAGAAGAGACTTTGAATTCTTCTTTTTATAAAATGTGGTTATTCGGTGAAAAATGGCACTCCAGTATGAGGGACTGGGAGAGCAAATCCGTGAACACTGATCTGACACGCTCAGGCTCCTGGCTGGAAGCTTAAACCACTAGCCTGAGCAAAAAATGATAGGAGTGCCACAGCCATCAAATCATTTGGTGAAACAAAAAACATTAGCTGTAGATCAGGTTCCAGAGTATGCTGCTTCACTAGAAGTCTGCACCACCCTGTAACAGAGAAACTGATTTTATGCTCCCCAATACAGCATAGACAGATTTTTTTAAGTGCATACCTTTTCTACTGACCAGCCTAGGCAATCCCTGATAAGCACATTTACCTTGTAAATCACATATGTAGAAACCAACTCGCCTCTACAAAAGTTGTGTGGCACATTTACTGTTACTTTGGGAGCATACTTAGTTAAGGTAGAGAATATACTCCAAAAAAGAGAGACAAATATCTGAAAACAGCTGATTACAAAGTATGTTTCATTACACATGTCCCTGAACACTAATATGTATTAAAAAGGTGAGTACTGCCTATGGAGTCAAATGTAGGAGTGCAGTTGGTGCATATACATGAAATCCTCTAAAATCAAGGATATACCTGCTTATGTGATTAAAATAAGAATCAACATTATATTAAATAAAATGTGACTGCCAGGACATTTGAACTAATTTTATGCCTTTGTACGAGTCATCTGCAGTTGTCAGCTATCAAAAAGTTCTGGTAAAGGTACCTCCACTTGTAAAGCATGTACCGTAAAGCATGTACCATAAACCTGAACAATGTATTTGTGTGGAAAAAACTGCTTAAGAAAGAAATTATATCTTGTGTAATAAATCAGTTCCTCAAAATCACGGTCTTTTTTATGAATCTCAAAGCAGGAGCTTTAAAATTCAGTTCCCACATGGATGCCAAGAAACCAAAGCAAGCCATTCTTCATAGGATTTCACTGTGATAATGACTACAGCAGTGGCAGTAAAAGTATTACAGATGAGCTGAACCGAATGTGATATAAGTTAAATATCTAAAGTACAATTCATCAGCAGTGCATAAATAAGTAGGGATAGACAAAGAGGAGTAAAAAATATATACTTCATTCGAGCAATACATTCAGTAACTTTCCATAACCCATTTCATTTTTCCAGTGATTTTTTGAGCCAGACATTCAAGACTTATTTGAAACTGAAGATAATGTTAACACTTTGTCAAGCATTTGAATCGCTTCCAGCATATTGTAGTATAATCCGCTGTCCACAAACATCCCCTTCATTATTGCCTAATTACATGCAAATTTCATAAAATGAATGAGTTTTAAGTACTTGTCAATCTGTCATCCTAGGAACCACTGAAACATTTTGACTGCTAGATAAATAATCAGCAATAATCACACTATGCAAATTTGATATTTTCTGTACAATTATCTGAAACCATAAATAACTGGACACAAAGACATTTGGCATTCTCTCAGAAAGACTTGACCTACAGGCTTTTCTATTCCCAACAAACATGCCAGCAGAATTTTTAAATTTCTCCCTAGATAAATGTGACCAGAAGAAAAAATCATAGCTATTTAGTGTATTAATATTTTGTTTCAACCTGGACAAGTTGTTTTTCTTCTGTTTTATAGTAATAATAAAAAATATGTTTATGACATTTGTTTTTCTCAATTCAACTTCCTACCAAAATTTCATTTCTTTTGTTCCTTGTTTTCATCTGCAATTATCAAGTTGTATTTTGGTTTTTGCTTAATTTCTTTTCCTCCCCCTCATACTTGTAGATTTCTGTAGTGTTTCCTACCATGATTCATTTCTACACTTCTGATGCATTGCAGGCACTTCAGCAGAAACAATACCAGGAGGCTCATTATCAGGATTACAGACAAGCTCAGAAATACATAAACAGTGAATGCCAGTGAACTTGTGGTCATCACAACTACTTTTAGTTCCTGTTTACTCTGTAGGATTGTATTTGGTGTCTGTGTGCATATATGTGCATATGCATCTTTCTGGGTGTATTTTATGAATGTGTTTTGAATGCTTAAATGTTGGCTCAGAATCTGATGTTTTTCTGTAAACTGTAATAAAGCTCTTGAAAACATAAACAAGAAAGTATTTTTTTTTCATTTTTCCAACTTCAAGTTTTCTCTGAGATAGATAATTCCACTAATGTTAGCCACTGAAACAGCACAAAAGCTAGAGAGTAGGCAAATATCACAAAATCTATTTTTAAGACTAGCCCTTTTTTGTTAGTTTATAAATAAATGAATATTAATTACAGTTGCACCATTTGTTTAAGAATTATTGGCCTTGATTTGGCTGCCACTAAATTGTCAGGAATCTGCATGTTGATATTAACACAGTCATTATATAGAGATTAATTTCATCTTTTTGTTCGTTAGGCTTTCCACAGCTAAGACAATTGTTTATACAGAGTCATTTATTTGACCAATTTCACCAATCCGGAGATCTCAAACTGTCTTTGGATGAGTTAGTTTCAATAACACACAAACAGGAAAAAGGAAAATTAAATTAAGAACTTAAATGACAGATACTTGTCAAAACTAATCTCGAAATATATAAAAAAACCTGGTAACAGGATTTTTATATTTTTTTTTTAATTGGAATGTGCAGTACAAACTAGAGGTGCATATCTATGCTACTTTACTTGCCATCAGACCCACTGCTGCATAACGAAAACCGTGGAAATTTCAAGTTATCAGTATATTCAGTGAATAACTCTTTAGTGCAGAAATATGAGAATTATTTTAAATACCGAATAAATGTGTGAATGTCACAATTTTTTCATGAATCATTCGTGATCTTGAAAAAAATTAATGGAAATAATCAGATAAATGATGCTTTTTGAACAATTTACATGCTTACAGAGAGTCTTGGCAATGTGTTAAAAGGTCAACAGCTTATTTTCCAATACCTGCTTCTATATTTAAAAAGTGTCATTTTGCTTATTTATTCATCACAGGTAAGAAATCAACAGCAAGAGTAATTCAATACAATATAGCCAGCTTTTTCTGGGCAGATTAACAGTTAAGAGGTGACAAGGTAATGACCATCTTTATTTGCTCTCCACACTAAGCTCTGGCAAATAGGTGACAGCTACGTAACATAAAGCCTGATGCACTTTCAGTATACTTACAGGTTCAAAATCACCTCTCTGAAACCCTTTTTCTTATCAGGGATCTTAATGGAATTACTTTCTATCATCTTAGCTATTCAGTATTCAAATATTTGAATTCAGCAGAGGTATGTTGAAATGTGCATTTGCAAATTGTTTCAGGACTTGCAGAAGCAGCAACAAGCCCAGCCAATAAATGTGTACCCGCTGGAAGAGAAGAAGGAAAATGTGTCTCAGGCTGTCCTTTCCCAAAGACTGACAACATAAGCAGGAACCACAATAAAATTTGTGTGGTGGTTACTTAAAGCCTGTACAGGCCAGTGTTCCAAACAGCACCATTTAAATTGTGATTGCTCTGGAATGGCAAAACATATTAGGATTCTGGATCCAATGTATTTTTATAAATAAAGTCTCTTGTGCCTTTTACACATTCATTGTCTTCATTTCTTTGAATGTACTTCACATATTTGTATGTTTAAAATAAAGGTGAGTATTTCAAAAGCAGGATATAAAGTGGTGAATATTTTGCCACTAGCTTAGCAGAAGGATGGCACCATGTGAAGAGAGGGGAAAAATGCACAGATAAAGGCTGATTAATTAATTTTTTTTTTCCATAGTACAAAAATACCAGGAAACGACATTCTCCTTTAAACAGTCTTTCACTGAGAAGTGATGTGTTATTTTTTATAAGAACAGCAGCTTGTTTTGGGAGAAGAATTAACAATGATTATTTATTGCCAAGTAAATACCAGGTCTTATCTGGAGCAATAACTCTCTTGGTGATGTAACAGAACTTACCAATGAAGGATGTCTGCTTTCATTTGCTGCCACAAATTAAAAAACTAAGTGCAAAACTGATGGAGAGTTATTTATATATGAATGTAGAAATTATGCCATATCCAGATGCCAGACCAAAGCGCATTTTCCAGTACTCTCTCAATGTCACATTAATTCGAACATCCATTTTTCCTCCTACTTTGCTTCCTTGCTTGCTTCTTTGCTTCCTTGCCTCCTTGTTTGCTTCCTTCCATCCGTCCATCCATCCATCCACTGCTGTTATTTAGCTGTACTTAGAACCCAAATGATGGGGTAAGAAAAAGCAGTTAGAGAGTAAAGCAGTTAAAGAGTGACATTATCAGTACCAGTTTGACTTTTCTGACTAGCAGAGCACGAAGTCAATGCAGCTGACAGGGCTGAGCTTGATTGCCTTTACTGAGACTATGTAAAGGATTTGGAAATTCAGTATCCCAAACTTTGGGGAGAAGGAAGAGAAAGGGGAAAAAAAGAAAACTCAAACAAAACACCTGAAAAAAGTTCCTGAAATTTAGTTTTTGAAAATTCGTTTTTTCAGATTAAACACATACAGTGGCCTCTTTTGCCAGACAAAATCTTGACACCCCTTGCACTATAATCCAAGCACACTTGTCTGCTAATTGCAAAGATGTCTTCTACCTTTATGACAGCTTTATCTGACCAGAACTGGCTAATGCCACTGAGAGGAGATACGTTGGTCTTGCCTTGTATCCCAAATAGAAGATATTATTGACTGCTTTATTAGTGGCTGTACTGATCCTTTCCAAACTGTGTACAGGTCCTGTTTCTACAAGATAAAAGAAATATTAGAGATTGAATTTTGAGGCAGTTCCTATGCAATCCCTGGAAAAAAAAATCAGGAATCATTTCATGCCTCCAGATTTATTTATGCTTTTAATACAGTCCTTACTGCAACAATTAACTTTAGCACACATCCCCTGTTCAGCATATGAATTCCCCATTGTTTTTGGGGAAATATTTGCTTGTACACATGTAAGTAGATATTTAAACAGCTCTTCTGAATAGTGTTCGACTGCTAAGAAGCTTCAAGGAAAACTTTTTCTTGAAAAGGAATTCTATAAAATTCTAAGAAATGTAAGTCATTTCCCAGCAGAATTAACAGAGGATTATGCTCAAACTAGAGTATTAAGTTTTCTTCTCTTCTCCCTAAGATATGCACGTCTTTTCCCAGCCAGATGAAAAGACTGAACAGAAGCATAGATGAGAAAAGATCTAAAAATGATACCCGTTGAGCTACTGCAGATTTGGCAAATAAGGGATGGAGAAGAAATCTCATGTGGTCTAGCTGATCCAAGCATAGAAGGTCAAGCTCACCTCCAATTTGAAACAGACAGCAAATCATGAAAAGCCTTCTGAATGAGGAACCAAATAAAAAGAATCTTCACTGAATGCTCTTCTGCAATCAAAACCAAAAAAAACCCAAGTCAGTTTCTCATGATTCACGAGTGAGGGTAAAATCAAATAAGGGCTAATTTCTAAGTCCTTTTTATCATTTTGCTCTGGTGTTAGCAACATATTCAAACTATAGTTTTAACTTTGCTGAAGTTAACATTTTGAGTATTGAAAATAATAGAAGGAAACAAAAAAATGTTATTGCTGAAGTGCTGGTTGATGCAGTACATGAGAAAGGAAACCCAAGAATTTTGCAGACTGTAAACATTGCACAGTGCATATCCCCAGTGGATACCTTGATACTTGTGGTCAACTTCAGTACTATAAATGAGATAATAAGGTAACCTGGAAGGCACAGAAACAAGAATAACTTGGAATGATATATTTACTTTCTTTTGAGAGGTCATGAGTTCATTTTTTGAGCTCAGTGGAGAAGTGAGGCTACAGAAGGCTGAAGAATTGTGACATACACGAAATAGGCACCTTTTGTCCAGGGCTGGTATCTATTGTTGTTTTGAACCATGGTGTTAATGAACCTGATTGCATTGGGTCTGTCCAATATGGAGTCAAATTTCCTCATAGCAGCCTTCATAGTTCTGCGCTTTGTATTGGTAGCTAGAAAGGTGTTGATTACACAACAGTGTTTTGACTACTGCTGAGCAATACTCACACAGCATCAAGGTTGTCGCTACAACATTCCCTCTCACCAGCACAGCGGGGGTGGGCAAGAGCCTGGGAGGGGGCACAGCCAGGAGAGCTGACCCAAACTGACCAAAGGGATATTCTATAACATATGATGGATGTTCAACAATAAGAGCTAAGGAAAAGGAGGAGGAAGGAGGGGCATTTGTTATTACTATGTTTGTTTTACAGAGAATCGACTAACATGTATTGATGCCCCATATTCTGGGAACAAACTGGACATCACCTGCTGATGGGAATTAGAGAATAAATCTTTTGTTTTCCTTTGCTTCTGCATGTGGTGTTTGCTTTTGATTTATTGAACTGCCTTTATCTTGCCCCATGAATTTTTTTTCCACTTTATTTTCTACCCCACCTGTCCTGCTGAGGAGGAGAGTGATAGAGCAGCTTGAATGGGAAACTGGTGTCTAGCCAAGCTCAACACACCACACAAATGTAGAGTTAGTTTTATTGTAGAAATTTTCATATACTCTTTTTGTGCATATAGTGAAATTTTACTGACCATTTGGTTAATAAAAGTTCTAATATTTTTCTTCTAAGATCCTTCAGGCCTTGTTCTTTAATATAGTTTTTTTCTGAGGCTGTTAGATATTGTGTCTACACTAAACAACATAGAATCTAATTACTGAGCAGAATCAGTACTGTGTTGTTGGGGTTTTTAAATGAATTTTAAATGAGAATGAGTTATAGAGATTGCAGTATTCAGATACTTAGCATCAAAACAAAATATCCTGCGTGAATTTAACATAATCAGAAATAAATAACTTGGCAAATAATTTAGTGGGGCCGTATAATAATCATTATTCCTCTTTCAGTTCTCTAGTGGTTCTAAACTGAATACTCCAAATATTTTCTGTACTGGTGCTACTTTATGGTAAGATTTCCACTAAATACCAATGGAAAAAAGGTTGGCAAAATGGAGTGCCAGCAGAATCACAGTTTGGAGAGCAAAAGGAGAGGTGTACCATTCCACATCCACCAGAACCTCATTTTGATTAGGTATATCTTAAAATAAATTTGAAATAAAAAGGAAAAAAATCTTCTTCAATAGTTAAAGAAAAATTTCAACAAATTCTATGTTTTCTTGGAAGATGCTAATTTTGATGAAATATCATGTTATGTTAAGGAAATGTCTTGCCAGAAGTCTTTCAAACAACTGTATTATCAAATATAAAATGAAGCATGCCTTAAAAAAACCTGTATTTGCTTCAAGCCAAGCATTTAAGTATTTAATGTTTGAAGAACTAAGCTGGACATTTCAGCAAGATAACCATATCTTGGTCAGGTAGACTCTATCAGTATGATGCAGTAAACACCTGCTGCAGTTCACTCACTGCTTCTGTACTGACCCATTTCTTGTTCATCCTTCAATACTGCAAGCAAATACAGCTGCTAGCAATGAAGGCAAAGCTCAGCTGTCCATTCTGGTGCTCACTGCTGCAGTAAATACTATTTTGCTTGGAAAGAAATTTGATGGGGAAATCTCACTCTGAGCTGCAGGCTTATATTGGGACACTCATACATACTTGTGTGGAAGGTACAAGAACAGTCGGTCAGCAGTTAGGAGCTGTGAGGAAACAAAGGCTGCTCAGTACAGACACAGAAAACTACATCATAAACTAACAAACAGGCACAAATCTGACACTTTTCAACCCTTTTCCTCTGAGCTGAATTTCAAGCATGTCTCTGAAAGCTTGGAAGCACTAGATTTCTTAACAAAACTATTGTAAATAATCTGGTCACTAAACCACTATAGCTGAAGTTTGAAATGTACTGCAAGTTAAACTAAGACATCTGCTTCTGAAGAGTTTTTTCAGCCTAATTGCTTTATGCTAGAAAAAGTCAAAGGCACAGTCATACCAGCTTAAAATAAAGTTCTTTGGGAAATTTAGGACAGTTTTAATTATAGACTTTCCTATTTGCTTTACCTATAACAGCAGTACCAACTATGTGTTTGAGCTCCTTGTCACAGTTGCGAGTGTTACTAGATATGTATAGCAGTTCTAATCTCTGTGGCTTCAACACATCATATTTTACAGACTCACTGTTTCATAAAGAGAAATATTAATACATATTACTACATCCAGCAATCCATTGAAATACATACAATAATGATAAAAAATATTTTTCTTTGTTGTTTTGGTATTACATGCATTTTTTTATAATACTGCCATTGTTACTCTATTTCTAAGGTCAGTCCTTTCTGCCAGTAGTTAGCCTGTGGAGGTAAGTGGCATTTAAAGTATATTTCCGTCCATCAGCTCTTTTGAATGCCAGTATCTTGACAGGAATTATTGTGCATTTATCAGCAGAGCTATGGATAGTCCCATTAAGTTATCACAGCAATAGACTATTCATGAAGCTTTTCCCTATCACTTAAAATTCTTGAATAAATTTATTTACCAAAAGTGTTACATACAATGATAAGTTACAAGTATATAGGGTGAAGTAAATCATATCTCAGGTTTTGTTGTCTTTATTATTCATTATGCATCTATACCTGTTTCTCCTATGCCTTTATTGCCTGTGCAATATATCAGGGAGCAAGATGTCAGATACTGTGTGCTACTTCTCAAGTGATAGAGATTTACCAACAGAAACTCTGGCTTAGTGACCTCCTACATTGAACTATTGATTGCAGAGCAAATAATTGGGTTTCAAGAACTTTTCAATTGGTTATGAACAAATTTTTAGAGAGCAGAGGCAGTGGTGGAGAAATGATATCTGGGGACAGTATAAACTGCAGCTTCTTTCCTCTGACATGTATTTTCCCCACTGGAGCTGGTGAGTGGTTTCTGTCACTGGGGCAATTCATGGTGATTCAGCACTTTATTTGATGCATTGAGTGGCTTCTACAGTCAAAGCTTAGTGATCTTGGTTGATATGGTTAAGTTTTGATTAAATTTTTCATCAAAGAAAGATTCAATTTTTGGTAAATCAGTTCACATTTCACCCCAGCAGTTTCTTAGCTAGCTCTACTCTTGACAGTTTTGATGGACTTGTTGCAACTCTTGAGAAATATGTTAGGATCTATGGGGGAAGTCTTTGCTAAGTCAGTGCTGCAATACTTGGATGGTGATGAGTTGCAGCCTGGTGCTCCTCCAGGCTGAGTTAAGATATTGGGATAATGTGTTAGATTTAACCCAACCCTAAACACTAGAGACCTTTTAACTGAGATTGCAACCTTGATGACAGAAAATAATGGTGAAAATAAGTAAAGATAAATGAAAAAAATGTCACTGTGCAATGGCCCATATTCAGCTAAGTATACACTGTTTTTCAGTCAATTGTTGAGAGTTTTCAGTGGGATAAAAGATGCATTGCTATGAGATATGTATATGTATCATATTACCTACTGAAGAACAGGACAGACTGTTAACTTATTGTGCTGGTTTACATAAATTATAGTTTATAGAATGAATAAAAGGAGGATTGGTGTTATAAAATAATCTAAAAATTGTACCACTATGACTCTAAATCAAGTAAAAAAACTGTTTACTAAAATGCAAAAAAAACGTGAAATAAATTTGTAATCAATTCTTTACATTAGTGTTCAGGCTGCCTTTTCAGTTCAACAGAATCATACATATGTCCCCTACAAGGCCAGTGACTTCTTGTCCTGAAGCAAAATTTTCATTTTTGATTCATAACATAAAAAATCAGTATGATTCTGAAAGACACATTGGCCCAAAGATTTAACCACTTTTTCAGAATAGAGTATAAAAATGGGTGCAGTCTACGAATAAGTGGAAAATAAACTGATTTCTAGTTAAAGTGCATGACATTTACAGAGTGTCTAACTTCCTTTCAGTCCTTAAGTCATTGTTGATCTCAGTGCCAGTGATTCACCTCTTTTCTTTTCTCCACATAAATTACTGGTTTTCCACCTCAAAAAACACAGTGCAAATCCTGCCTTTCTCATCACTCTCACCCTTCAGTGTCCACAAAGTATGCTACTAAATGCTCTAAACTCGGCTCACACAGTTAATAATAAAACAATAGATTTTTACTTTTTGGTAGTGGTAGCAGGGGTGGTTGTCACAGATTTCAGAAGAAAATTAAAGCCCATAAGTACAGCTTTCAGTTTCCTTTCAAAACTGATCTAAACATTGTTCCTTGCTGCTACAGCTGTGGGATTTTTTTAGGGAATGGCAGATGAGGTATGTTATCAGTCACAAAAGGCTCTATTAATTTTATCACAACTCCAATGACTGTTGACATTAAATGGCACAAATTTGGCCATTGTGGTCCCTGAGGTAGTGCATCTTCACATCCTTTCAAATGCTAATTATGTTTTTGACCTTAAAAAAAAGAGAGGCTGTTTTTATCCCCATCAAGCCCCCTTTCCCTCTCTCCTGGTAGCAGAAACATTTTCACAGGGCCATTTGTCTGCCCACACTGCTTTGCTGGTGGGATTTTTCCCTTTTTAAGTGCTTTCTTCTTTTTTTTTTTTTTTCCTTAATAAAAAAAACATCCTTATAAGATTTCAATAGCTATTTCAAGGAAGGGTTGCTACACAGTAGTGCTGACATTAGCTTTCACTGAGATGAAGAGAAGAGACCGCTTGATGATGAAGACATTTCAAGGACACCACTGGAATGGAATAGCTTTCTCTCTGGGTCAGTCAGTGTTTCAGATTGCTTAATTACTGCAAATTCATGCAGGTAGCTGCAATGAACACATGGGAAGCCATTAGGAGGTCTCATCTCTTGTTTAACTTCTGAGAGAAAAAAAGATAATTGTTGAAATGGTGAAAGAGTTTTGCTCAAGCTTTTCATAGGATATCACTACCTGTCAGTCAATAGTTTTTGTCATCTCCATATTAATATTAAGCATATTATATTAAACAAAATGGCTATGTCATATCTTTTTCAAGGTCATCTGAATTATAACAGCAGCACTGTCATTTTATATGAAACAGGATATTTTGTACTTTACTTATTTGGATATACTTGCAGTCCTCCTTACAATATCTTTTCTGAAATGTTAGTTCTTTTGCTGTGTCTTTCCATTTAACTAGAAATTAAAGCACTTTTATCCTAAAAAAAACCCAACCACACACAAGCAGAATGCAGCACATTCTTTACTATTTAAGATGACAGGTGTTTATTGCACCCGAACATAACCTCATGCTCACAAAAAGGAAGTGTGAATATATGGAATCTTTCTTGCCAAATTTTTCCTCAGCCTTTTAAACTGAAACTCAGTTGAAGTCAGGGATCTAAGGGCAGAATTCCACTCTTTCATATTGGGCAGCAGGTGATGAGATTAAAAGAATGTAAAAAAAAACCCTACAATATATATGAGCATAAGCATCAAGGCAATGTGTTGCATCCTACATTTGGGCCACAACAACCTCATGCAACACTACAGGCTTGGGGAAGAGGAGCCGGAAAATTGCTTGGTAGAAAAGGTCCTGGGAGTGCTGACTGACAGAGCTGAACATGAGCCAGCCTGTGCCCATGGCAGCCAAGAAAGTCAACAGCATCCTGGCCTGTATCAGCAACAATGTGGTCAGCAGGGCCAGAGCAGTGATCACCCCCCTGTACTCAGCACTGGCGAGGATGCATCTTGAATCCTGTGCCCAGTTCTGGGACCCTCATTACAAGAGACATTGAGGTGCTTGAGTGGGTCCAGAAAAGGACAACAAAGCCAGTGAATGGTCTGGAGCACAAATCTGGTGAGGATCAGCTGAGGGAACTGGTATTGTTTAGTCTGGAGAAGAGAAGGCTCAGGGGGACTTTATCATTCTACAACTACCTGAAAGGAGGTTGTAGTGACTTGGGGGTCAGTCTCTTATCCCAAGTAACAAGCAATAGTACCAGAGGTAACAGCCTTAAGCCATGCCAGGGAAGGTTTAGACTGAGTACTAGGAAAAAATTCTTCACAGAGAGGGTGATCAGGTGTTGGAACAGGCTGTGCAGGGAAGTGGTGGAGTCACTGTGCCTGGAAGTGTTCAAAAACTGTGTAGATGGTTTAATGGCGATCTTGGCAGTCCTGGGGTAATGGTTGGACTTGATGATCTTAAAGGATTTTTCCAACTTAGTTGATTCTATGATTCAGATCAGGTCTTGATTTGCAGACTGCCTTTACTGTAAAATTAGTATCTGAACCCAGACTGGTAATACCCACTCAGTTTCCCTGTCAGAGGCACCTCTAGTTAAACAAAGACATCTTAGTTACACTGACTCTGGGCTTGTCAGGTCTGATGAGGTATAATGTGACAAAGACGATTTCATTCTCTCTCCTGAAAAGTCATGAAATTACATAGAGAAAACTGTGGCTTGTGTTTGGGTGTTTCTAGAAGGTGCTCTGTTTCAGAAGACAAAGAATCAAATTTAGGATATTTTCTAGCCTGTGCTATGCAAGTGTCTGGGTCATGTACTGGGCCCACGTCCCTGCCTGGGCCTTGTACTGGGCCCATGCACTCGGATTCATGATTGCAGGCTCAGGAACCGATTGAGTTGCAAGAAAGTACTGATGTGTTCCCACAGTAATGACAACTGTAGTAATCATCACAGAAGTTAACCCCTGGTCTTACAGTTAAGAAAGGCACAGTTTAAAATGGATGCAATTTCTAATGTTAAAAGTGATCTCTTACCGAAAGTTGCTACAGCAAGTATTTGTGAGTGTGATGTTATTTCTTCCACAGTGCCCATGCATTGTGCATTTGAAATCAGGATCTTTGACGAGTAAGGAGCACACCATATATATATATATATATATATATGTAGATGAATTAATGGTTTCCACCATTAAAAAGAAAAAAAATAAAAGGACACATCTTTATCTAGGTTGTATTTTAAGGATTTAATAGCAATCTATCTTTAAAATATTTGCAAAATTTAAAGGGTTTCATTTTGGAGTATGTAACAACTCCTGAGAGAGAGAGTCTGGGCCACTGTTTTCCAAGACTTCAAGAGATAGCAAAGGCATAGTCATGCAGTGACAAAGCACTAGGATGGTGTCCAAGAGGCTTCCAGTCGCTTGCTAGCACTGCTTTGCTTAGAGGTATTTGAGTCAACTGTTTACTTACCTTCAGTTCCCTCATCTGTATAATATGGCAATCCTACTTGACCTCTCTTTTAAAGCAATCTGAGATCTTGTAAGGTGAAAAAATTTGTATGAACAGTAAGTATTATTTTAGATATGCACTTCTGTGACCCATGGCACATTTTGGCCTCAAACTTTGATTTAAAAGGATGCCTTCCACAAACATGTAACCATTATTTCGCTATGATTATTGTAACATGATGAGGAAAAAAAGTGTTCCTTACAGTAAAGAGATTCCAATATAAAATTACAGTGAAACAATATTCAGCTATAATTGCATGGTAAAAGTCAAAAGGCACTCTTTTTCCCCTAGAAAATTACTTTGTGTCTCTCTTAAGTATGTCGAAGCCTGAGGGCATTAATAGCCCAAGAAGGTTCCTACTGTATTCTATTTATGGTGAATTACTGAGATGAGATATGACAACATCATTAGAAGCCTGATAGTGCACAATAAACTTAAAACATCTTTATAACTGACCACACCTGTTTATATTTTGGCAGTTTTTAAGCTTGCTTTTTGGATAATGTACTGTAAGACTTGACTTGGAATGAAATCATTGATTGAATGTATTCTACAGATACATTGAATTCTTCATGATTCCCTTTGAAAGATATAATTTTTCCTGTGAAACACTAAATAATCTTATTTTATTTATTTTTTCCCTAAGAATTCCAAAACTGATGAGTCCATACTAAGAACAGGTTGCTTGCCAAATTTCATTAATTTGATTTTAAAACAGTAGCTGGATTATACAAAGGAAAACAGCCATGCAAAACAGACAAACTTCTATTATTCATATACTAATATAATTAAAAAAAACTCCACCAAAACAATAAAACCAATTTATTTTTCTCTAAATTGTCAACTTCTAGCCCCAAGCATATTTTTTATTACTAGTGCACAATCCTATAAAAATAGAGCTTTATAAATGAAAACATTGACAGACCCTTAGCGATAGTGGCACTGCAGGGAATAGCTATAAACAACATTTTTATTCCTCAAGCATACCTTACCCTTGAAAGTTTACACTAATTACCTGTAGTTTTGTTAATGTTTTAAGCTGCCCTTCATCTCTCCCATCCAGACATTCCACTCAGCTTCCTCAACAGATATATTCAACAGCTTCTGTTCACACCTGACATCAATTTCCTTTGATGTTCACAGTCTAAATGAGAATGCTACAGCAAGCTGTATTTGTGAAGTATACAGGATGCCTTTAAAATGATGGCAGGTATTTTCCTCATTAAAGCAGCCATAACAGAGAGTTAGCTATGATGCTGTCCCTCACCTTCCTGCTAATTAATGACTATGATTGCAACCCAAATAAGATCAGGCAATTAAATGTGATAACATTTCAGAAGCAAAGAAAACGTACAACAATCTTGGAATAGCTTCCTGTAGATAAATAAAGTTGATCTTAGCAAAATTAACATATAAATGTACTATTCTATCAAAAAAATGCACAAACTAAATAATGTAATAATTTTACTTTTAATTGAAACGTGTGCTACTATGGAGATAGAAAGTATAAGCAAGTCTCCTATCTGTTTTTCATTTGTATTAGCAGTGGAGTGGTTTGAATTCTTCAAAGGAGGATTTGTGAAAGGACGTCTTTACTACAGAAATATAACCTGGGAAGAATTCTGCATTGAAATAGAGAACCTCCCTTAGTTCTGTATTCTGCCCGTGTACCCTTCTAGCAGTGTTAAACACCCAAGTGCTTCTTGTTGTAGTCCTGTAACGGTCATGACCGGGCACTTGGACTTTAAGTGTACTAAAATGTTCAGCAGAGACATAGATAATTTTTGAATTTTCATGATGAAGTTTCAGAAATGATGTCTGTGGTAATGAAAGGGAAAGTTGTGACTTTCGGAACTACTGATTCCTGACAGACTGAAGCAGACAACATAGTGTCAACCTGTATTTCCTCCTGCTCCAGAGGATTTCTGCACTCACACTGGGGCTAATGACTCGTTGATAGATTGATTTTAAAAGTTTAGGTGTTTATGCCCTTTTAGTGGTATACTTATAAGATCTGTAATATCAATATGTTATCAGTATTGTATCTGTGTGCCAGTTTTAGTACAAAAGGGGTCCTAACAACAATAAGCATATGGAAAAGTCAAATAGTCTGATCAATTTTTTCTCTACTAGGGACAATAAATTAATGAATGCCAAGTGTTGGGCAAAATGTGGGAGTTCTCATGCCTTCTTCGTTTTTGTTTATCTGGATAGCCAGGGATCAGATAACATAAAATATTAAGAAGAAGAATAGTCCCATTGGAACAGGAAAAGTTGTTGAGGAGTACTGTGGTAAGTATATTCTTCAAGAAACCCTGGGCAAGTACTGAAACTACCACACATCGGTTTTGCCCTTTTCTGGCCTTCAGATTTGATTTGAGTAATGGGAAACAACAGCAGCCATGTTCAAAATTCTCTTCCCACTACTAAGCTTAATTTCCAGCAATGAGCACCCTTCTTCAGGTGCAATGTCACAACCTACATCACCTTCTGACTGGCCCACACCATATCTACAGCTCCTGCACACTCACAGGGTTGTCCTAAATCATGACCATGACTTGGGGGTGTTGGTCGATAAAAAAATGAACATGAGCCAAGAGCGTGCACTTGCAGCCCAGAAAGCCAACTGCATCCTGGGCTGCATCAAAAGGAGTGTGACCAGCAGGTCGAGGGAGGTGATCCT
>JAOEHY010002821.1:0-66110 GCA_025447955.1 Psilopsiagon aurifrons | reverse complement strand
GAACAGCCCCAACTTTCTCATCCTATCTTCATACGGGAGGTGCTCCAGTCCCATGATCATCCTCATGGCCCTCCTTTATATTTTGTTATATTAAAGCAGGGGGACATGAAATGAAAATAAAACATAAATTTGCCCTTCTAGTGTCTCCCCAAGTCTGCTGTACCAGTGATATCCCTGCCGGCTTTGAACTGAGCTTCTGAGACCAGTGTCTTTGATATGATCCTTGCCCTCTCAGTCATGCTGCTTCCTAGAGGAGTTTATGTCACTGATCTGCTGACAGCCAGATTGCTATTTTTTTATGCAACGTTGTACTGAGATTAGAAGTGACATTATGCCATTTACAGTGGGTTTCCACACCCCCTTTTAAAATTATTAAATGCAATGCCAGGGAGAAATTATTCTTGGGAGACTGAAGAATTGTGATCTTTCTAACAGGCTTGAATTAGTTCCACCTGGTTTAAAGCACTTTTTTCTATTGGCTAGAAGAGACGATTAGCATGAAGAACCTCCTGAGTTAAATGTCTTTAAAGTTAGTGCTGGTAAACTGTACCATTGTATCTTGTGTTAGGCCTATTTGAATGGCTCAATTGTAATCTCAGTCCATAATCTTTTCCTGAGGTAACTGCCCATTTCCCCTTAGTTTCAGTACAGCTGTTCTGACAAAGGCACCATATCTCTTTCCAGCACACCTCTTCATTTCACCTGTATGAATTTCTGATGGGAAGCCTGTTAGATGGACAGTTCAAGGGAAGGGCATTATGAGTTTCACAGTGGTTTGTTTCTGAGGTGAGCCCCCATCACTTCCAGGGTGGCATTCCCGCCCCACACAGCAATGGTGTCTGCCACACTCTTTCATTTATTTTCTTTGTTGTAACTTAGTGAAGACATGTAAGAACTGAGAACTAATTGAGAACTTCTTGAGTGCTGTTTCCTCAGTTCTGGAGAATCTCTTAAACAAACACACTTCAGCTAACGTGCAGAAGAAAATATGCCAGGGAAGCACCTGGGCTGCGCCTTCTTAGAAGGAGATATACTGGTGAGGAAGCACTGCTTTTTCTCTTCCACATCTATGCGCGGATCCCATCTCCGGTGCACCTCACGGCGGTGGGCACCACTGACCCGGAATGCTCCGCCTCAGCCAGGCGCGGCGGGGGAGCAGCGCCCTCTCCCGGCATGGCGGCCGCGCTAACGCCCGTTCGGAGCCCCGGTGCCGGGCGCGGCTCCCTAGGCGCTGCCAAACTGTTCCGCAGCAGCGGCCATCTGTTTAATTTGTACACTTTACTTTTTATTATTCCCTTTCATTTTTCAATACAAGCAGTGGGAAACCTGGAGACCGGCCCCCAAACGGTCGTCCAACTCCCTAGGGGGCGCCGCGGCCGCCTGGTCACAGGCCCGCTCCCGGCGCCAGCCCCTCGCCCAGCGCATGCGCGTTGCTCACTACCGTCGTGTCAGCTCGGTGTTCCTGTTCCGGGCGGGGCGGTGGCATGGACCGGGAGCTGCTGCGTCAGGTGCTCAGCTACCATGGTCCTGAGCTGCTCTCGCTGCTCCGCGCCGAGCAGCAGGACAACCCCGACTTCCGCGGGCTGCTGCCGCCGCCGGGGACCGTCTTCGAGCAACCACGCGGCGGCCAGCAACCGCCGGCAGCCTGGTAAGGGGCGGTGAGGATGGGGGAGCGAGCTGTGAGGTGCAGCGCGGCGTGGTTCTCACCGGGTTCTCCTTCCCCTAGCAAAGAGAGGACGAGCCTTGACACCGAGATAAAGCGCTTCATTGCCAAAAAAGCTGATCTGCTTTTTGCCCACTCTTGGAGACCCAGCGGGCCGCTCTCCGAAACGATTGAAGAGAATGAAGGTAGGCCGGCTCACGGGAACGGGGCTGGATGTGCGAGGGCCCTGCACTGCAATCGCTGGAAACAGGGTGACAGTTTTTGCTGTGCTTTTCATAGGCTGCACACAAACAGCCTGTTGTAAATAAACTAAATTTTGCATGTTTAAAAAATGCAGTTTTAACATGTGAAGTAATTTATGTTTTCAGGTTGTAGCTTAGTTGTTTCACAACTGTGATGTGTGTTGCAGACTATTACGCTGTTATGCCACCCCTGGAACGATTCATGGAGGTTCCCAGGGAAGAAAGGAGAGGATTATTTTTTCAAGACATCGACCGTGGCGATATCGTGATTGGGAAGATTACTTCTATTCGTGAATTTGGTTTTTTCATGGTTTTGATTTGTCTGGGAAGTCGTTTCATACGGGAAATTTCGGATTTACAAATCACTGTAAGACACGGCTTTGATCAATATTTTACTGTTGATAAATAGTAACTTCTTAATGTATTAGTTGTTGGGTGTTTTTTAATGGAGTGGTATGTGGAGTGAAAGGTGAAACCGAACTTTGGGATGATTGGTGGCATCTGAATTTGTGAATAGCTTGTGGTGCTTTGCTGAGACAGCAAATACTTCTTCTTATGGCCCGTACTCAATGTGTACTACATCTGGGTGGTTTGTAATTTATGGGTGCATAAATTTTTACTTGAACCAGGCTGTGCCTATCATGGTTCTGATGGGCATTAAGATTAAATAATCATATTCTGGCAAAATTTTGGGGACAAAAAAATCTCAACTTTTGGGTTTGTTTATGATATTACTGCATTCTTCTGTTGCAGGCTCTTTGTCCTTTGAGAGATGTGCCTTCTCAAAGCAGCCATGGAGATCCTTTATCTTACTACCAAACTGGAGACCTTATTCGAGGCAAGTAGCTATAGAACTTGTCAGGACTCTCAGTTTTGAGACATTTCTGTAACTGTTTTTCACTGTTTATATAGCTGTTGTCAAGGATGTTGATCGTTACCATGAGAAGCTCGCGGTGTCACTTTACAGCTCTCCTCTTCCACCCCATCTTTGCAAGACAAAACTGGGTGTAATTACTTCTGATGACTTCCCACTACATTATAAGTAAGAACATGCTATTCAGCTGTACTTGCTAGGTATATTCAGTGTGTCTGAAGACCATTTTTGACAGACTGTTGTTTAAACTTGATGTTTTTTCTGATTCAGTTGAATGATTACAGGGTTTTTGCTGGTTTTCCCTATAACATACTTGTTTCTGGATATGTCAGGTGTGGTTGGTCTTTGAGCATCTTTCCCAAAATGTAAAGAAAGCAAAAAGCAAAGTGAGGTATCTGTCACTGCTGGGACTGTGTTAGCAAAACACCACAACAAACAAACAAATGCCAAAAAAAACAAAAGAAACAAGAACCTTGGGAGACTGGAATATGCAATTCTTAAAATTTAAAAATTACCCTTGGAAAACAGGAAGACACAGCATTCTCTACAATTTTTGTAGAATTTTTTATGTCCTGGAGATACATAGATGTGCGCCAAAAATAGGTTTTAGAAGTTCACTTAGGCTAAAAGATACAAAAGTTGCTAAATTGTAGAAAAATATATGCCTGTAAAATGGAACAACTTGTAAGCAGTGCTAAATATCAATATAGGCATTTTTATTCTAAACATAAGCATCATGAAATTGAATATCGTATCTGTGAGGTTTTGCTAGTGTACGTCGGTGGGGTTTTTGTGGTTTGTGTTTTTTGGGTTTTTTGTTGGTTTTTTTTTGTTAAGGAGAAGCATGGAAGTTGCGAATACAGCAGAGACTTTTGAAGAGGTTTTGCATCGCTCCCCAGGATTTGGTAATCCATCATTAGTTGAATATTTAGCAGAAAAACTAGGAATAAGTGAATCAAATCCACCGTCTTTGCTAAGAAGTCTTCAAATGTAAGTGATCTTTACATTGTTCCTATCCTGTAGCTTTGTGAAGATTATTCTAATCCATTGAGATAGACCAGACCACTTATACTTAAACCGTTTCCATTTTGATTTGCATGACTGCAGCTTACATGTCCTTAAATATTTAAAATCAAACTTTTCTAGAGTAAGAAACTTACATTTGAAATTCAGTTGCTGTGAATAAGCAAGACATCTTATTGACACATAATGTTTGATACCAAATACCTTAGGAATCTATTGCTCAGATCTTGTCAGTATCTTTGGATTGAAGTGCAGGATGTTTAAATTTTAGTGTCTTCTGTCAGATGTTTATTCACAGTATTTATTTTAGTAATACATCTGCTTTCTTTTGTAAAATGGATTCAAACATACCTAGTGATATATATTAGGTCCCAAAGCAGGTGTGAATATGTTTTTGTTGAACATGTTGCTGATGTACTAGTTTGATTCAGCCCTTCTAGGATAGAATGGGAAAAGCTGGTTTCAGAAATACAAAAGAACGTTCCTGACTGAGGGAGAGCAATAAGGCAATGTATAAATAATATTTCAGTTTATTTTAACTGCATTACATGTTGTAAGTTTCATTTTGTAGACTCAGAATTTCAACTTGATGGTTTTGTTTGCCTTTTCCTTAAAGTAAAAATTTCAATGAAGAAGATTTTGCCCCAGCATTGAGGAAAAAGCAGTCTGAATCATGGGCCTTGAAATGGTGTGTAATACTTTCTCTTGTCAGAACTTATTGTAACTAGGTTACAGGTTATATTTCTTAAAAGAAAATACACATTGAACCAGTTTTTCCAGCACCTGCATAGTGATGTAACCAGGAAGAAATTCTGGAAAGTAGCTGTAACTGCTAAATGGGCACATGGTAGATAAAGTTTCAAGATTAACATGACAAATATTTTGGAACTTCAAGGGAGAATTCCCTGGAACATCTGCAATGTGCTGGCCTATTGATGAGATGTGACTAAGATTTTAGACAATACCAAGTACACAATTTTCCATTTTAAAATTGGGTGTTGAATGACTTACTACTGCTTGTCGTGACATTTGAGCCTCAGACTGTAGATTTCATAAGTGCGCTTGAAATGTATTTCCCTGGCTGCTTTCAGAACAGCAGCTCTAGATACACATGCACAGCTTAAAAGCAATAGCATGTATGTGGGCATGCTCTACAGGGTGGAGGAGGCAGAAGAGAGACTCTTCTCCTCAAAATGCACATCTTTTGTGGAAAACCTTGTTTTGAGTCCACCAGCTCAAAAAAAAAAAAACAAACCAAAAACTGAAACCTCAGAATTTCTGGGTTCTGTGCTAGCAAAGCGATGGCTTTCTTAAAATAAGTGGCTTGTGACTTCTGTTACTTGCTGAAAAAACTGCTTGTAATGTTAAATTTTTAATTTTTAAAAAAGTTATTGTGAAAAATTCTGAAATTCGTCTCTTGGTTCTTTTCCAATAGCAGAAGCAATTAATCTCTTAGCAGTTGTATAAGAAAGGTTTTACAGCTCATGTTATCTGAACCTTAAGTAGCTGAGTTTGAGCTGGTTTCAGTGTGTACTGTCCGTCCATCTTGCCTCATGTCGTTAGTTTAATGGTGACTTTTAACTCTGGATATAATTAAGCCTGTTCTAATGGTCGTAGGTCACACCCAGAATTTTGTGCAGAGAAGTGCTTAAGTATTCGCTCCATAAATGAAAAACACCGTAACATAGTAGCACTGTCTGCAGAAATGCTCTCCATTCTGTCACATTAATCTGAAATGCCAGTGTTAAGTACATGATAACCAGGTCAAGTTTTATTACCTGTCACTTGTTCGGAACCATGATTTGTGAGCAATTAACAGTATGAAATCTGCAAAGACTAACAGTACATAATATTTTCTAAATCCTTTTCTCCAGCGTGAAGGCAGGGGTTGATTATTTTAAGGATGGGCACCACGTGGAAGCCATGAATGAGTACAACAAGGCCTTGGAAATTGATCCAGAGAATGTTGAAGCTTTGGTAGCCCGTGGAGCTCTGTAAGTCTGCTTGTTTCACTGGGTTTTCTACTTTGTGAAAGAGAAACAACACTAAAATCTGCACAACTTGTCTATTGTTCTAGGTATGCAACAAAAGGAAGTCTGAACAAAGCCATAGGTGACTTTGAAATTGCTTTAGAAAACTGTCCTTCCCATAGAAATGCAAGAAAATACCTCTGTCAGACTCTTGTGGAAAGAGGCGGGCAGTAAGTCTGTTTTCATTTGGCTGTTGACAATTTTTTTCATAGTATTTTTTTAATACTCTCCTAGTTAGGACACAGAATGGCATCTTTACCTCCTGGCTGCGTTTAAAAAACAACAAAAAAAGCTTTTGTTGGAAATACACCTGCTCATGCTGTCAGCTTAGACTTTCTCTTCTGATACAGTTAAAATCCTGGCAAAAAATCTGAGGTTTAATCCGTTATGCTTTCACTGGTCGGATACCAGGCTTGAAGGGTCTTGTCAAATGTGTGAATACATTCCAATAGGCTTTGGGTTGGTTTTTTGTTTGTTTGGGATTTTTTGGGGTGGTTTGGGGTTGGTTGGTTTTTTTTGGAGGGGATGGAGGAGATGTTTGTGTATGAGGTTTGCTTGGTTCTTTAAGAAAGTATTTGTAACAAAATTGTGTTCTGTTACTCTACTCAAATACTGGTTAAACTCTGTAACAAAAAAATTTTACTTTTGGATATTCAGGAAATAGATTTCTTTTAAGCCCTGTGTTAAGAAGAAACAGACAGTATTTTTGAAACTGGAATTGACATGTCCAAGAATAGTATTACTGATTATTTGGAGGTAATAATAGGTCAGAAAATACCAGTTTACTACTTTAAGAGATAATAATTTGTCAGAAACTGTTTTACTTTTGTACTGAGGTGGCTAAGGTGAGTGATACGGTACTGGAGGTATGCAGTGGTACTGTCATAGTGCAACTAAGAAAGATAGTCCTAAAAATAAGAAAAAAACTATCAGAATCTGTGGTTTAACTGTGTGCTTATTGTCACTTGAATTTCAGGTTGGAAGAGGAGGACAAACTAGTAAATGCTGAGAGTTATTATAAGAAAGCCTTAAGTTTGGATGAGACTTTTCAGGAAGCAGAAGAGGCCTTAACAAAACTCCGTAAGCATATACAGGTGATTCTTTACTTTCTCTTCATATAGTACTCTCAGTGACAATAAACATCAAAAATCATATTAGATCTTTTGAACATGGTGAGTTTAGGTCATGGTTTGTCTGCTTCCCTTCTTTAAAGTAAATCTTTTACAGTAAGCATTATGGCTGTACCTATCAGAAGAAGGTACCCCTTGATGACTTCACTATTTTGAACTGGATAGTAAAGAAGTGCCAAATAATGGAGACAGGGAAAGAGCAAAGCGTGTTAACCCTGTCAGTTAAAGCAAGGATAAGAATATTCCATCATACAAGCATGATTAATAATGTTAAATGATAACACTATGTGAATATAAACAGAGATAGTGTAAAACTTGAGCAAGCCAAATAAACATTTCACACCATCTTACTGGCCAAATCCTTGTCATTTGGAGTAACTGTGAAAATGTAGAGTAACACCAGCCAAAGCTAACTCACAGGAAGATCACAGGAGAGGGGAAACGAAGATGTAATTTAAAGGAAAACAGCAGGAGGTGGAGGGTGGGCAGACAGTTTTGACTGTCCTCTGCTGTCTGTTTTTGGTTTATTTTCTCACTTCTCTTGCATGCAGCATGGTTCCCAGGTGAGCCCTGGTGGGTCTCTGCTAATCTGAGTTAAAACTGTTTTTCTTTTATTTACTTCCTTAACTTGTGTTGACTTCCACAGAGGATAAAAGAGTAAAATAGAGCACTGAGGAGCAGGCTTGTTCTGTTCTATGGTTCTGTGTGTAACAAGTAAATAGACTGGGGTAGATGGCCTTAATCAACACTTCTTCAGTTGGTGGAGCCATAATGCTGACAGACTGTTGAAAGAAAGGGGAAGAGGAGATATGACAATCTCTTTAATTAAACTGAACTACGTCATAGATAAACTGTTATACAGTACTTGAGACATGTTTGGCTTCTTCAGAAAGAGGTGTCAGTCTCCGTTAAAATGAGGAATATCCTTAGCAAGTAGATTAATTTTACATTCCTGTAGGGTTTCCTTGTGTAATGGGTCATTGAAGCATCAAATAAAAGCCACAATGATAGCTATTGTTTGTTGGTTTGCATAGCCTTAACTGCATTTAAGGATTTCCTTTACAATATCCGTTCAGACAGTTGCTAAGTTTTGAAAGCAGTCAGACTTTCTGTTCACTCTTAATATGAATAGAGCTCCTCTTCAGGGCTGTGGAGAGCAGATATCTGATCTCTAATAGGCTTATGTAGTTTAAGGATTATTCATCTGATGAGATGCTTTTCTGCATTTTCCTGTATTTTAATACATAAGTCTGAATCTTTTGTGCGAGAATGGCTAAAGCAACACTGGAGTATGTTTTCCTGTAATACTGATTATGTGTTTTTCTCCAATGCATTTTCTTCCGAATCGGACCGTTGTTGCTGTATCTGACATCTGGTGCTGCTCATCACCCACAAACCCTTGGAACATGATTTCTTACATAAACTATGCATCAAACTGGTCTGTGAAATTGTTACCAAACGGTTTGTATTCAAACATGGCCAACTGGAATACATTTTAAAATTCCGCCGTGTTTTACTTGTAAACTACAATACTACAATAATGATACTTTCCCTAAAAACTTTCTCTCTCTTGGGGTTTGGTTGTTTTGTTTGTTTTGTTTTCTCCATGATGGTAATAATGTGTTTTCTGGCATATTCTATCTATACTTTCTGGGCTCCATGCTTCATGGTATGCTGGATCATGGGTACCACTGCAATGGTTGGTCAATTATACTTTCTAATGGAATAAAAACTGCAATATGGTCTTTAATGTAATCCTGATTATCACAATGGCCAATACCAAATTCATGACCAATGTTAATTCTTGGTCTGGGAATTCTGGTAACACATCCCTGCTGTACGTTTGAATGGGGTTGGGGGACATGGGGAAAATACCTGTGTTAACATTTTTAATGTAATTTTTTTTTATGATGCTTGGGTTCATAAAAGAAATCTTTGGAAATGAGGGAGAAACAAGCTGCCAAAGAAGAGAGACAAAAAGAAAAGAAAGTAGAAACGAGTGCAGAAAAATTGCGTAAGCTCTTAAAAGAAGAAAAAAGGTAACTTTGTTATATTTGGTATACTGATTACGTGGCAGTAAGTGCAGATAAAACAATGAACAATCCATTTCCAAACAGATTGTCCTACTAGTAAGTACCTAGTATGCTCCTAGGTAATTTCTCCCTAGGTAAATTGCTTTTCCTCCAGGATTTTTTTTTGTGGGTAGTGTCCTGTAGTGCATACAGCCTTTAATGAATATACATAGTCATTAAAGGTGAAGTTGTTTAAAAAATACTTAACGTATTTACGGTGAGGTGAAGTTATTCAAAAAAGACTTAGCAATGTGAAGTATTTGCAGAGTGTAATGCCATATTAAACCTGGAAAGATTTTGGTAACAAATTGGTCACTGGATTAAATTTATTTTTTTTGATAATGAAATGATATTTGAAATTGCCTTACCAGGTCAGACTGTTTCCATTCATGCCCTTAAAGTCCAATCTCAGCCAAACTCTGGGAAGTAGAGATTTTCTTTGTAGATCTAATTTTTGCCTGATAATAAAGATTATCTCAGAGATTAATTATGTTTTTTAGGTTGAAAAAGAAAAGGAAAGTTTCAACTTCCTCCTCTTCCTCATCATCATCAAGTGATTCTTCATCAGATGGATCAATTTCTTCTTCCTCCTCTTCCTCTGATCACAAGAAACGTAGGAAAAAGCATCGGAAGAGATCTGAGTCTTCCCATAGCTCCAAAAAATACTCATCTAGAGCCTCTTCCCATTACAAAGATCAGATTAGGAAAGAGGAGTGTTATTCACCTCCAGCTGATACCTCTGCTTCCTTTCTTAACCAAAGTTTTGAAGTGGAGAGACTGCTGGAAAGGCAGGACAGCTTAGTGTGTCCAAAAACAGAAGTAAAAGAGAAAGACACACACCGTTCTTTTTCAAGGACTTCAGGTGATGATGAAGACACTTTTGGAGGTAGGTCTGAAGCTTCAAGAGATTCTTACAGTAGCTCCAGAACACTGCCAAGCAGTAGCAAAACTGAAAAATATGGTGAAACAGATCGATTTTCCTCTAGTTGGAGGGGTTTCTCAGGTTCATATCGTAAGCCATATGATAAACCCAGTATGCATTATTTTAGGAGATCGGAAAGGGATGTAGAGGGGAGAAAAGAGCCATTTAAAAAACATGGCTCAGGTCACAAGAGGTATTACGTGTCTCCAGCAGGGTCTGACTATTATGGGAAGTCAGCGGGAAAATACAGATCATGTTCTAGCACCAGCTTCCGTGAAGGTGATGAAAGTTATGATAAGGATAAGCATGTGTTAAGTAAACATAAAAATGAAAGTGAGTATAAGAGTAGCAGTTCTGAGGAGACCAGTAAAACAAAGGAACCAGATGAGGAAATGTCTTTAGAGAGCACAGGGCAAACAGACAGCGGCATTAAAAGAAACCTGCCGCAGAACTTAATTAACATATTCAATCAAATAGCTGAGTTTGAGAGGGAGAAAGGAAGTAAACAGAAGAAAGAGTGAAGAACCTAAGAAAACACTGTGCTCATGAGTGTAGTTAAACTTTCATTCGAATAGTTCTTGAGGAAATGTAAATAACAATAGAAAGGCAGAATTTGTTCTGTCTTCCAGTCAGAATTCTTAAAGCAAAGATTGTATGGTGGAAAGAGATGTAGGGATGTCTTCCATAAAAAGTTATTTCTTAAGATCTAAGTTTCCAGTGCTCTTAATTTGGATGCTCCTGCATAATATTCTCTGATGGGTGAAATCCTTTAATACCCCTGGACTGTAGTTAGCTGCAACTCACATCAAATATGCACTTTAATAACAGATGGGGTGTGTTTGTTTTTTCTTGTCTCCTGGGGTACTATAATGACTGTTGGTATTTTGTTATCAAACTTAAGCTATAGAAAGAGGACAACTGAATAAAAGTCATGTGCCATCAATGTACATAGTGCATTTGCTCATTAAATTTTCTTAATTTTTCTTAATTTTGTGTCTTCCTTTTTCTGAATGTTGCTGGGATGTTTCATACTGGTGCACTGCTCATATATGCTGTATATTTATATATGCACAGAACCTTCAATGTCTGTGAAGGCAAGTGTATTACATTTTTAAATGCATCAAACATCTTAAGTAATGTAAAGAAGCCCCAGTAGAGGTAGAAGGGTTTTGGAACAGTGTTTATTGTTCAGGTGTGGGCTGTTGGGGTTTGGGTTGTGTTTTGGGGTTGGTTTTATTTTTTATTCTTTGCTCTTAGGTATTTGCTTTACAAGCAAACTAACTGTTGCATAGCTTGTTGAAAAAGTTGTGCTCAGTTTACAATGACATCTGCAGGGATAATTGGCAGGACATGCTAAGTAGCTAATAATACCTGGTAGACTATGCACTGCTCATTGTACTTCAACTGTGAGTTTTCCAAGTAATGCCATAGTTATAGGTCAGTTGCAGAAAAGGTACTTTGTAATTTTTTAATAGAAAATAGAGTTCTGAAATACTAACATAGTCAAGGTTGATCTTAACTAAGCTATTAATCAAATAGTCATGTCAGGTCTTAGCTTGAAGCATACAGTTTCTTTTGTGGGTTGTTGCAGTGTAATATAAAACTTTTGACAGCAGTGAACATACCAGTGTACAAAAATTAATGGCTTTAATCTAACTGTCCTTTTCATTGCAAGGATGGAAAGGCGTCTGGAGGATTTTAAAGTTCTTAGTTCTCAAAAAGCAAAATGAGAAAGTAATGTAAAGGTTAATTTATTATATAGAGCATATGCTTAACATTTCTCCTAGATTATTTATTGCATACTGTAGGATAAAGATAAAACATACATTTCTGATAGAAATTAATGCTAAGATGGCTAGTCTACAATCATAGAAAAATTAAGTTACAGATTAATCAATTAAGAAGCCTTAAGTAGTCTGAAGCCTTTACTATGACCTTCAAAAGATTACTTAAGACTTTCTTTTGCCTTCACAAATACCAGAGGTGCTAGCTCTGGTGGATGGTTGGGTACCAACAGCTGCTGCTTCTGCAGGAGAGTCAATAGGCAAGCACAGATCTATGACTTTGAGAGATGAAGTCTGACTAGTGCCTGAACTTGTGCTTCTGGAGGATCTGAAACAAGCATTTACTCATCAGTGTCCAGAAATCCCCATATCTCTAAAATAGAGCTTCTAATGATAACTTACAACAAAGCTGCCCAACAGCAGTGTTTACTCCAGGCAAGACCCCCAACAAAGAATCTTTGTAGACATCAGCACTAATTACTTAAGTACCATGTGAGAATGTTAGCTCATAACCAGTTCAGCATGTTACAGGCACTGTTATTTGCATAGATGTTGAATAGGAGAAAATGGTAAAAGCATATGTTTTTGTCTTTGCTATTTAACTAGGAAAGGAAGCTTACACTAGAAAGTGCAAAATGTGGCTGGAGCTCAAACTTGCACTTTAATCATATGAAACCATTTTTTAATTAGAGCACAGTTAGCAAAAGTAAATGTAATTATTCTGTAATTACTATTTTAAACTGGTGGATGCTGAAGTAAACTGTGCTAGAAAAATAAGGAGAAAGGTTTTATAGAGTGCTCAGAACGTAGAAGATTGAAAAGGCCTTAAGGAGTGGGGAATTCTGTCATTTAGGCACTAGTTCAGCTGGTTTAAACTTGAACCTAAATCAAAACCCAAACGAAGACCCCACTGCTGGCACTTACCGGATAGAAACTAGTGATTTTTGTGAAGATGGTGATTGAGAACCTTGACTACCACCAGCAAAAGCAATTGCAGGAAGCTCTAAATTGGACTAGAAAATAAGGAAAGAAAAAAAAAAAATGTTGAAATAATGGTTGTATGATAAGCTTGGGTATACCAGTAGGGTTTATAATCCTTGTTTGAAGAGATGTTGTAAGCAGATAAGCACTTTCTCCTGTTTTACTGTTAAAAACGGTTTGTTGTTGACTTTCAGAGTTGCCCTTGAAAGAGACATCATCAGTTCAGTAGAACTATCACTCAAGATCTTGGTGTCAGTTAACAAGAAAGCTTACCTGCTGGAAGTATATTTGAAAAGGCATGGTTAAATCAGGATTTGCTTCTAGAACACTGGCAAACAATTTGTCGATGGTTCTGTTGAAGCTTTTCAGTTCACGAAGATCAATGTCTTTTTCTTCCTGTGTTTCTGTTTTAGTTTTCTTCTGCGACTGAATTTCCCTGGATAGCCTGGAACACTTAACAAATATTTTTAAAGTTTTGCTGTTACGAAAATGCAGCACTTTTTCAGAAGCCCAAGTTTAAATTCTGTGGGTTTAACTATACTTACCTCTATCACTGTAAAGTTAGAAGCTGTTGTTAATGACTATACAAACCTGTTTTATAACCCTTTCTAGTTTTGGCTTCTGTTCTTCTATGTCTTTGTTTAGTTGCAAAACAAGAGCTTGTTTTTCCTTCTTTTGCTCCTGGAAGAGGGCCTCCTGCGTCAGTACCATGTCAAAACTTTTTTCCATGTTCTGCAAATTCATTTGAACAGTAGTTTGAGTTTATAAAGCAGCGTGATACCTTCTCACTTTTTGTATTACTTTGTAGTAATACCAGACCTTCTACTTGTTTCTAAATGTATCCCGAGCAGTTAGTATTAATGATAACTCAGAAATTTCTGCCTGTCAGACTTCAGTGGATAAATACCTGGCTAAAGAGATTACCAGGGAATTTACATATCTTTAAAGAAAAGAATCGCACAGTGCCATCTTACCAGTGCAAGCTGTCCTAACAAAAATAACGTTGTTTCCCATGGGAAGAGATTTATACCTTTGACTGGAATGAATAACATCCCCCCCAAAAGAACAGCTCTGTGTTTTTATTAAAAAAAAAAAAAAAAAAGGGAGAGGGGAAGGGAATGGAAATAATAAAACAATATAAAATAAAGTAAAATAAAGGAAAAGTTATGTCTTAATACACCTCATTATATCCTAGGACTTATTCCCTGCTGAAGATGTGTCCTCTCTTTAAGAGATGTTATTTCATAAGTAAGGTGTATGTCCTATGGTGGTATAATAAGAAATAAGATGTACAGCCACCAATTCAGGAAGTAGAGAGAAGACTGAAGTTAGAATAACCATGTGGGATATCACAAGGTGCCTCCGATTTCATGTGCCTAAGAAAATCGTAACTAAAATGTCACATATCAGGGTTAAGTGGTGGTCTTTTTTACAGGACAAGTGGGCTTTCTGGTAACAAGGGGAGCCAAGAGTAAGTGCTTTACGTGGAGCTGGAGCACAAGCTATCCTTTAGCTGAATCTAATGCTCGGCCTCCTAAGTTAAGAGCCACCTAGGTTTCCGAAGCTGAATTAATTCTGTTTAAACTGAAGCACCTTAAATACTAATAAACCAGAATGTGTTCTCCTAGAAAAATCCTGGCATATGGATGCCAGAGGACACAAGGTGTGTGGATATGAATCTCTGCAGTACTGGACAGGTTGATGCAATATAATGGTGTATGCCACACACAAATACAACTGCTTTCTTGGATACCAGAACAGCACTATCAGCACTTATCTGGGATTTTGCAGCTTCCAGCTGTATGTGAATAAAAAGTCTTAAGTTACATTGTGATTAAAGTAAACAAGCACTCTGTTTTTGAAGGGAGAGGTAGAGCCTTCTTAAAAAATCATATCCATTCATACAGAGCATAGAATATAAAAGAACAGGCAAAAAATTGTCCTAGAATATCCTGTTGTTTCAGTAGGATGACTTGCATGGATTTAGCTACATACTGCAGCCTTGTCTAACTGGAACTTCTGCTTGTATTTTACCTGGAGTTTTTCCTTAAGTTCCTTGATCTGTCTTTTTTTGTATCTGTGTTTTTCATCAGCAGCCCTTTTCTCCTCCTCTAGTTTCAATTTTTCCTCATATTCCTCACCTGTGGTTCCAAACAACAAGGCAATATTACTGCTGGACAAGCAGTGTATACAGTTGTATTTCACTTTAAAATAAATACACTCTAAAGTAACTGCATCACTGAACATTACTGTTAGTGTTGGTAGTATTGCAGAAACCTTGAGATTTAAGGGTTTTTTTTAATACTCTACTACTAATTCCATATCATTGGGAAAAAGGAACTGGCTTTGTGAGAATGGTTTAAGAACTGCTGTTTCTAGAGCCAGCAGAGGGCACAAAAGTTAAAGAATCAAGCATTCTCAAGAATTAAGTTTATGTAATTTCTTATAGTGGTGCTTTTTGCACACTAAACAAAGGAAGTTCCACTGATGGAGAGCAAGATTATGAATTCTAAGTGGCAGAAAAACAACAGATGAGGATATTTTAAAGAATTCTGAGGGTTTTCCAATATGCAAAAACTTGTAGTTAGGTAGTCCCTATTTTAAAACCTGCTGACACTACAATAAAATTGTGCAGTTTAAGTTTTACTCGAGTCTCCTCGTTTTACCACATGACAAGTTATTATTTTTTCCACTCCCTTCCTGTGAAAAAACAGAGGCAATGATGGTATAGCTAAGAGATCCGTCTCCATTGCTAGACAGAGCACACATACCTAAGCTCTCTGTATAATTACTTTGGGTACAGTTCTGTGCACGAGCTGGCCTAGTCTACTACAGAAAGGCGAGCAGTGGCACAGCTTATCCTGATTCTGTAATTTGAATTAATAGCTGCGTGTGATGCAGCACCACAGAGAAATTAGCGCCTTAAATTAGCACCTTTTGTACTGTGCAAAATTTTATCCACTAGACCTGTGTATTTCAAGCAGGCACTTCTCCCAAATAATGGCTTGCCCCACCCCACCAGTAGTCATCATTATGCTTCGTCTCTTCTGACTGTTCCAAATTATGACTATTCATAAAATTTATAAAGGCTTAGATATTCACATAAATTGGATAGACGAATGTAAATATTAGTTAGTCACACCTTGCTGCACTTTCTTCTGTGCTTACTCTTCTGAACTATTCACAGTAGTGTATGAAAGTACTAGAGACATTGCTGGGGTCCTTTGGTCACCTCTGTACCCCCACTTTTGTCTTGTGGCACACATGCCATCCCTTCACAGCATTCACTGAAAATTTGATGAAGTTTGTTTTGCTTGATTGTTATTTTGGCTTCACTCTTCAGCACATTGCACTGTGTATGTGCTGCAGTGATATTCTTCTGAAGTGCAGTTTGCACTGTTTTTAAAGGCCTGATACACTTTGTGGAGCTTATGCTGTTTTTTTGTCATACTGCAGCAGTGGTCATGGAACCTACTTATGCTGGAGAATCTTTCCTCAAAAATTATCATTGTTCTCACATCTGAAATTAGAATGGTTTAATAAAACCAGTTGGAATAAGCCTTAGTATGATTTTATTCTTGATTCAGTAAGTTAGGATGGACAGAGCCTTAGGTGGCAGGGTTTCGTGGGAGGTGTCCCTGCCCGTGGCAGGGGGGGTTGGAACTAGATGATCTTAAGGTCTTTTCCAACCCTAACTATTCAATGATTCTATGATTCTAATTATACTCCCTTTTGCTACTATTAGTTTAGTCTCTCTCACCAGTTTAGTGATTCATTCTTTTGTGCCATGGAATTTCCCCACAATGTACATGAGTTATACCATTGCCTGTAACTCACAAAGCAAATATCAATTTCTACTTTACATACTTGTCTCAGTGACTTCCTTGAAAGAGTTTCGGTATTTGCTGTTGCAGTTATTAATTATGCACAAGGTGTTTTTCAGAGCTACAGTTTCTTTTTCAGCTTTGCAGATTTTTGCATCTAAATCATCACCTTCACGTTGCAGTGCTTCCTTTTCCTGTGCAGCCTGAAAATTGATATTTTAGGTGACTGCACACATTGAAAATATGAGGATAATTATACAGAAAAAAAATACCTGCAATATTAGGGGAATCAATCCAAGTTAGAACTTTGTTGTCAGGCTTGATCTGAGATTTAAGTTACTAGGTAATTGGAAGGAGTAGTTATTCACAGCACTAGAAGTTGAGGTATTTCATCCATATGCATTTCATTACAGGTGTCTGTCTCTCTGTCTAAGCTCATAAGGTCCTGATTAGCAGTATCCACATGGTGTACAAAGCAGTTCCCATGTTTTGCACTGCTGATGTGAACTACGGCACATGCTTCATATCTGTTTACCCATAAAATCCAAGAGTTGGGATTGTATGCTACAGAAAACCACTGAGCAAGTGTTAAATCATCCAGTTTTTCTGGGAATTACTCACTTGAAAGTCCTCATTTATCTGATCAGACAGGTTGAAGAAACACATCCAGCTGGGGAAGGGAGGTATTTTCTGTAACCCCTCAAAAAATCTGATACAGTGAAAAACCTACAAAGCTGTGGAGGATGTACACCCCCAGTGACCACAAGGGTTTTAAAGAGGGTCTTATGCTGTGCTGGATCTCTCAATAGCACAAATACCATCATTATGAAATTTAACACTTAAGAATGAGAAAAGGATCGATTTCACAGCCAAGATCACAGCTAGAAGCGTTTTGCTTTAAGAGGAAATCAGAGAATTTGTGATGAACAAAAGTAATATATTTTCATTCCAGAATTGGGGTATGGCATTCTGGATAAAGACTTTTTTCCCTAGTGGAAAGCAGAGGTATGCATAAGTGAGAAGTATGCGTAAAAGAGGAAAGCTAACATTCTTCAAGGTAGAAATACCATATGGTATAATAAATAGCTAAAATTAAATCTGAAGGGTGGAATAACTTAAGATCATGTGAGACAGTGGTAAACTTATTTTCAGTTTATACTGGATAACCACATGCCTAGTACTTCTTGTGTCTTAATGCAAATTAATGATCACTGAAATGAAAATTTTCAAACTACTCAAAATTAGGGCTCCACAGAGATTCACGTGAAATTGCTGTATCATTTAAATAACACTGTCAGATAACAAAAAACAATTAGACTGAAAGTAAGCAGTAGGTGAGGAGGTTGTCTTTGTAACTTGAATAGAGCCCAAGGAAATCTTAAATGCTTGAATTATAATGAATTACATTAATAAAATACCTTAATTACATAGTAGGTTTGACTTTTCTCCTCTTCTCCTTCAGGTGGCATCATAGCAATAGTAAGAACTTCATATCTGCATCTTAGTTTATAAATTTTATTTAGGCGATCTTGAAATTCAGCACTGATTTATTTCCAGAAAGAAAAAAAGTTAAATGGGTTGAGAAACTGTTTGCCTAGTTGTGTTTTGTGGACAGTTCTTACCACAGCCATTTAAATTCCTGATGTTATTCCAGCAGCCTGCCCATATACCAGGAGGCAAGCAGGGCAGCAGTTGTGCTGCTCCTGGCTTTTGTTGCTGTGTTCTCCCAGCTACACTCATCCATTTTTCTGGTTACTTGCCCTTCTTTTGCTGTTCTGAGCAAAGTCAAATTTATTTTCATGTTCCAGATCACTGCATCCTGGGAGGCTGTGCCACAGCCCTGCTCAAAAATTTTTAGAGGTTTGGCATCTAAGCCTACAGCTGCACAAGCTGCCCCCTGCTGATGTTATCTTAATATTGCCACTATTAGATGAGCATAAGCAACTGTAGGCAACAACCCCAAATCAAATTACATGGAAGTATCAATTAGCTGTGCAATTATCAAAGGAAAAAGCACCACACAGTCTGCACTCTCGCTGAGCAGTTAAGCTTCAGTCACACTAAATCACTCTAATTTTCTGTTGTGTGGGGTGGGGTTAGCAGAGGGATGAATAAAAAGCCTGCCAAATTTCAGCAGTTCAGCTGCTGAAGTGTTGATTTTTGGTTGGATACGAGATACTGGGATTTCAGAGCTAAAACTGTGCCAGATACTTGCACTGATTGTTACAGAAGGGAAAAGTTATTTCGTATGTGGTTGCATTACAAGAGGGTTCATACATAAGTCAGAACATTTCATTTTGTTTTACAAGGCACGTATTGGAGAGCACATTTGTTACAAGGAAGAGAAACCAAATCAACCCCCCAAACCAAAAAGACAATTTTATCAAGCAGTTGGGAACAAACCCTCTTAAAATCAACTTTTGTGTTTGAAATACTTTGTCATACCTCTAGACACAACTGCACATATCCCAATTATTTAAGAAAAAATGCAGGGTCACACACATCTGACATTTACTTTAAAAAGATGTCTGCAGGTGAGGTTTCCTCTCAGTACTGTAGAGGATCTTCACTAACAGAATAAACAGTCATCTCTTTTTCACCAACTGGTTAAAGCTGGATTTCAGAGAGGAATCTCTTGCTAGCCTCAGCTGTGTCAGTATGTAGCACTGAGCAAGACTTATTTCATCTTCAGTTTCTCCCATTGGTGAAATTGGGTAAAATGTTTTCAGTAAGTCCCCATATGAAAAGTACTCAAGAAAAATTACAAGTTAAATTTACATGAGAATAGTTACCTTATGCGTTGCCGCTCCTGATCCACAAGTCTTATCTGAGAATCCAGCATTGCCTTATGAATCTTAATTTCCTCAGTTCTTTCTGCTATGGCTTTCTTTAACTCCAATTTTTGTTTTTCCAGTGTTAGAACTTTCTCTGACTTATTACACAGAATATCTTGAAGACGGTTCAATTCTAGCTTTAAGAGATTATCTTCAACCATCATCTCCTAATAAATGCCAAAAAGGATTCAAAATAAGGAAACATCATTTTTAATTAAGATATATAACAGTTAATAATTTAATAACTTCGTTTATAAGGCATCCATTATTTTATCTTTTATATATATATAACTGTAAGACTCATTTTGCTCTGCATTTAGAAATATTCTCACTTTCTCATTTTCTGACAGTTTACATGCTGAGTGCAATAGAGGTAGATAGTTTTATATGAATTTAACAGACTTTCTAATTCAGGCTCAGTTATGGGTTTTTAGACTTTTCTATCTACAACTTACTTTCAGTTTAGGTGATTTCAAAGAAATTCAGTAGACCTTGCAAGGAACTTTCTGAAGCAGTTAATCTCTCACTTGAACCTGTTGTGGAATCCATTCTAGATTCTGTAGGTCTACAAGTTGAGTTGTTACATAAGCAAATTTGTATATACCAAAGCTTATGAAAAGCAGCCAGTGGTGAACTCCATTAGTATATGAACACTCTAAATAATTTTTTAAGTCTTAAGAATCCCCAATTCTATGATATTTTTTCTCCATGATCTATGCTATCAGCTTTTTTGTTTTGTTCCCCTGAATTCTATCCCCACAGAAAATTTCTGAGTTAGGGAAAGAGTTTTCATTGAGAACCAAGTACACCAGTTCAGCTAATAGCAAAACTCTTACCCCTGCTACTTAGACCCTCTATTTTTCTACTACTTCAGTGCTCCATTTAGTAAGACCAGAGCCTATTGCAGAAAAAATATGCAGTAATTCGAGGACTGGGACTGAGCTTTGATGTTTATCAAAATACGTGGAGAAGGGCTTCCATTTTCTTTCTAATTCCTTGGATTGGAATATAGACAGATCCAAACCATCTCCTGGAAAAAAACTCACAATAACAAACTCGAGCCAAATTTATTAGTTGGCATTACAGATTAAGAATAGAAATTCAGTGCAAGGTAAAAGCATCCTTGAATATTTTCTGCTTTAAAGGCAATTGTTTCTCAGAAAAAAAAAAAAACAAAACCAAAAAACAACCAACAGAACAAAACAGCAACCAAAACAAAACCAACAACAACAAAACCAGAACAAAACACACCACTGAATATTGTGACATAAGTAATGTGTGATAAAAATTACAACCTAAACAAAAACTACGCTGCATACAGACAGGAAGCAACACTTTGCTTAGGAAGATAATAGTGGGAAAAATGACTTCAAAGTTTGGAAATGAAGGTGTAAGTTAAAAAACTACAAAGAGGGTTCTTATGGGGATCATGATGTAACACTGTGGGAAGCAGAGAACAGCCTGCAGATTAAGTCATGAGTTTGTGTGTTTTACAAAAATGTGTCCTGTATTGGTATAAGTTGCAAAGTAATACTGTACCTGCTTGATGGCTTTAGCTTTTTTTAACTCCTGATCTGATCTGTCATTGAAAAGACTTAGGTCATTTATCTTGCTCATCATACCGCTTGTTTCTTCTCCTGTCTTATCCATTGTTCTCTTGAGGAAATGGACATCATTCTGTTTCCAAGTAAGTTATATTTAATTTATTACAGTAAATGTAGGTTGCATCAAAAGCCACTAGTTAATTTTAAATGAAATATTTTTAAGTCCTGGAACCAGGAACTATCATCTCCTTGTGTCTGTATGCTGCTGTCTAAAGCATTACAGTCTTCATGCAGAGTGCTGTTGCAATATTAATGTCATTGCTTGTTTTATTTGGAGTGTAGTAATTGTTATTTATACAATATAGATCTTTCAGCCAATGGGGCAATTCTAATATAATCATGTACTTTGGATAAAAAACCCCAAACAATCTCCTGGCATGTCTGACCATAACTTTGACATTCATAGTTCATCTTCAAACCCATTTGACTTTCATAATACTCCAGAGGTGTGTTTCAATGTTTGATTATATTGCTCATATTTTGCATCTTACGAAAAATGAAGCATGGGCATTAGTTGCCCAACATTAAATGTTGTTATTGCATGAATCTAATTTTCAAGGACTTACCCATATGCAGTTTTTTCCCCTCATTAAGTTGGTCTAACTTTTTTTCTTACCCATCACTTTGAGAAACCAGGTGTGATGTTCTGTTAAACCTAATTTTTATCTTGATATGGTTTCTCTTTGAAAAGAGGTTTCTAAATGTGGCAAAGTGTAGCTGATAAAAATACATTCCTTATAAAAATAAATTACAAACTGGCTACAGAAGAAATGAAAGGTAAGAAAGGTAAGAAAGGTGTGTGCATTTTTAGAGAATGAATAATGGTCACTGGATAATGGAAAACCAGAGCACAAGCATGTACACATAAAATTCTCACATGGAAATAAAGACAGAAGAATAGTGTTTCTGAACTACGTGTCAGGATGGGATCAAGTAACTCAAATACTATTCCTTTAATTCAGTAATGTTGCTTTGTACAATTTTAAATGCAATGTAGTTATTTTATGAAAAATATGAAAGTAAATAGTAACATCACAGAATAACATCCTCCTATTTCTACATGGTCCTAACAAACTCAAGACACGTGCAGTCAGTCACATCTTGAAATGCTAAGCTTGTCTTTCAATATTTCAATGCTTGTCTTCATGCTAAGGTGTCTCGGTTCTGCAGTAATGAGCTATTTTTCTGGAAGGTATAGGAAACATTGTGTAACCTGTGTAGAAAACTAAGTTCAGATATCTTTTAATCTAATACCAAGTTATTAATTAAAAGACCCAATCTGCTTAATTCACTGAGTTTTCTAGATGTTACATAATCAACCTGATGTTTTAAGGAAGTTACCTGAACTTTCTTGTACTGCACATGTAAAACATCATATGTGTTTTTTTTTTCTTCTAAGGTTTTCTTAAGTTCAGCAACTTTTGCTTCCAAAATTTGTTTTTCATCTGTATTAAGCTCCCCTTCTAACCGTGACAGCCGCCTCTGTACTTGCTGAATATAAAAATCCTGTTAAAACAAATTTTAAGAGAATTAATAGTTTGAGATAAGCAATTATAGCCTTCCTATAAAGCTAAAACACTGGATATAAACTTGGATCTAAATATTGGCTTTAAGACAGTCACCCAATTAGGCTATTGTTTCCATAATAATTTATGGCTTATAGACCTCCTTAGCAAAATATTCTTAGGTGACTGATGTGCAGTGATGGTTCAGGAGTAATCTTCTAGAAGAGTAACAAAGTACACTCAGCACAGTCTGCTGTAGGGAAGCTTACAGTAGAGTTGCCATCTTGCTGTTACCAGTGGATGCTGATATAAAAGAGCAAATTTTCAAAGTAGTGCATAGGAAATATGCACATAATCCAATTAGGAAATGAAAGGATTTTGGCATGTACCTCTTGTATTGCTTTAAAAATGTACCCTGAGGTGTCTGTGATTCAGAGGGATCAAAGTAGGGAGCTGATTTGAGAAATTAGTGGGAAAAGCAGCAGATTCAAAAAGTAAAGAAATGCAAGCACATAATGTAGGCAAGTTTCAGTTATTTCCATATCCATACATCTAGAGATAGAAATAAAAGCAGACTTCAAATTATATTGCATGTCATTTCCAAAACACCAAGATACTGACAGACATTACAGAGCTCAAGCAACTTATTAGACCAAAGAAAAAATCATAGCATGAAAGAATGTTAACATTTTACCTGGTTATATATTATTTCTTGTTGGTTTAATGCATCTGCATCAAGTCTGTGCAATTGACTCTTAAGTTTTTTAAGTGATGACCGACTTGCCTCAATTTCTGCTATAACACACTTCTCCTTATCCTTCTGCACCTTAAAATCTTGATTCTTCTTAAAAAGTAGATCTTTTAACTGGTTTATTTCTTTGTCTTTTTCCTGGTGACAAATTAATCATTAGATTGTAGAAAGTAATTAATCATATCAGAAGTAATTTCAGAGAAATTACTTACCTTTATTAACCTTGTATAGATTTAAGAATTTCAATACTATATCCATTAATATGAACATGGAAAATCTTCAAAATGGCTTGCCAGAAAAGTCTAACTTACAGAGAAAGTAATCTTATTTGTTTTTTCACTTGAATCTTCCCCTACTACTGCATAACATTATTTTTTTTTCTCCCTGTTATGGAATGCTGCTCTTTTCACCTGTTCAGAAAAGTAAAAACTCTGCCATTCTTTCAAAAAAACCCTCCTTATTGCTACAAGTATACATGAATATTTGGAAAAATGCAATACAAAGCTTTCAATGGTTTATTAAAACATAACTCTGTGCATATGCATATATATGTACATATCTGTGTGTTTAAGTGAAAATAATTTTGTTTAAAAATTAATTACACATTTTAAAATCACTTCCTTATTTTTGGAGGTAAGTTGTCGTTAACACGTGAATCAGTGAATAATGTTTTAGCAGGGTCTGTTGCAGTGAGAGAATGATGAACATTTTGGGTAACCTGAAATGTACTGAAAACCAACTAAATGGATATTATTTTCTTTTTATAACCCTAGCAAAGAAGGCAACTTTCCTCTTCCCCCCCGCCCTTCTTTCCCTCCCCTGTGCAAATAATCAAAGACCTTCCAGAGCCCAGACTGTTCAGCATGCTAGTCTCCTGTAAGGTGCATCTCTAAAACAAGTGATGTGGCATCACAATCCTGTTTTGAAAGGCTCATTTACATTTTGCTGAAGTTTGGTAGAGTTTGAAAATGCACATTTAAATTAATATAGCAAACCGCCTTAGAATTCACTGTTTTATTTACATTGATTAAGATTGTGCTTAATCTTGATTTTATATGTACACATTGTGCAATCTATTTGTAATGATCTTGCTGGCTTTTAATAACAGCAAAAGATAACTCCTTCTTTAAGAGTTCATAATCACATTCTAATTCCAAATCCAAAACTCAGGAAGTAAAAAGCAGGTGAGAGTTCAATACAAAATCATTATGGCCTGTAGCATTTAATACTATTGTCAGTGGGCTTTGGATCATGCCTGAACACAGGAATTTAATTTCAGAAGTGAACTGTTTTTACGCATGTGCCAAATTCTGCGCTGGTTTTGAGAAGCTAGTGATAATGATTAATTTGTCTACTGAAACTGAATCATAAACGTTCATTTCATAGTCTTTCTTGCATATCTAAATTCATTCACTTAATAAAAATAGTTTCTGTTCCTTTAAGTGAGGTTGTTAATAGAGATAAGATATTCAGTAAGCTTCACTGTGCAACATTGTTTTGGCAGAGATTGAAGAAGGAGAAGTATCACAGAATTAAAGCGCAAAATGGTGACATTTCATCCACATTGTTCCTGTAAATATCTCTTCACAGTAAATTAATAGATGCCGCAAATAGCCATGTGTGTCTAATGATGATAGAAGTCATGATTCTGACTAATACATTTCAGACATTGTTCAGGAACAGTTCATCCTATTTAAAATATTGCCCTGAAGCTGTGGAGCTGCCAAGCTCAATGTCATCTTAGGTTATCTGCCACAGACACAAGTAAAGAAACTCTGCTAATGGTTTACACCCTGGTAACAGTCTTAAGGAGAAGCAAGTAAGGTTTTATTTTCAATCATCTATTTTGTTATATCATTACAACTTGTTTGCAAATTATCTGAAAATCAAAACCAATAAGTAAAGCCTGTAATTTAAGAAACTGTAAAGGAAAGGCATCCCCTCTCTTGTTTCTGTAAGTGCATTTAAAATGTACAGGTAATGCTTGTCATGTTAAAAAGTTTGAAAAATAGCAATCTATTGCAAGGGATTATTTCACATACATGTTACAGGAAAAAACAGAACAAGGTGGGGGAGAGGGGTGAAGAGCATGCATGAGTATGCACAGATACAGCTTTGTTGTCACTTGCATAGGAGCACCTGCTGTCACATTACTTTAACCTGGATGTTCTACAGTTAAAAAAAAAAAGAAAAAAAGCTTTAGCATATCTAATACTAAGTTGTCCAGCAAAGTGTTAAAAAAATAAAAAATAAAAATATTTTAGGAGAATCAGTAGCAAAGTAGAAAAATCAGTAGAAGAATGTTTGGAAATGCAGGGAGGTTCAGATGATTGCATTACAATATTGCATTTATTCAAAAGCCCTTTGCAGTTCATCATGATAATGAATTAGGATATTTTTATTCTTATACTTAATTTGCTACATAAGTGGGTTTTGAATTAAAAAAGTATTATTACATATATTAAAGTCACCATATTACAGATGTACATGCCACTTCCCAGATCAAAATCTTTATTCATTATGAAAATAAAATCTAAAGTGAGCCAGTAATTTAATAGTCCACAATAAGTTAGATGAATCAGAGTATCATTTAGTAGAATTCAAGTAACAAAGATGAGACTAGGGCAGGCAAATCTGCTTAAAAGATTAAAAAAAAAAAAAAAACAAAAAACAAAAAACAAAAAATGCTTTGCATCCTGGTTTGCAAGAATCATAGCTCTTTGCAGGTTAATAAATTTTGGTGGTGCTTTACTAAAGCCAAGAAGTTTTCAGTGGCAAGGTTACCGAAAAGTCATTGTGAGAAGATTCACACCTTCACAACCTTATTGACCGGAAACTCATAGAAATGTAAGGACCATTGCACCTCAGCAGCCCATAAAACAGTATGCTTAAACACACGAACTCTCAGAAAGAGCCGAGCAAAATACAAAAGTTTGAAATTTTTCAATATTGTTACAAAGCAGAAGATATTATTACATCTTTACAGCAAAATTTGCTACATTCCAGTAAGTAACTTATATCAATCAGGACAAGAAATTCTAAGTTGCTTTTAGCTGATGTCAGAGGGTACACTGATGAAGTCAAAATATTGGGCTTATATCTGATTTGTACAGTGACAGCTCAGTATCCTGTGTTCAGATGTGGGGACACCATCTTCTGAATTACTTGGACCACTCATTTTCCTCCAGAGTGTTCCTGGCAGAGATACTGATGTATCTACATAGAGTCATAGAATCAGTCAGGTTGGAAAAGACCTTTAAGATCATCCAGCCCAACCCTTACCCCAGCACTGCCAAGGCCACCACCAACCCATGGCACTGAGAGCTTCATCTATACAGCTTGTGAACACTTCCAGGGATGGTGACTACATGTACATTACCTCATCCTATGATGAAATAGCTACGTGTCATATTAATACTTACATTTCATTTTAATCCAAACTGTTCTAGATAGAGTTTGCAAATTCAAATGAATTCTCATTTGCAGAAACCAGGAAAAACATTTTACCTTGACAACTTTTTCTTCTTCCTTTAGTATTTCTTCCATCCTCAAAGCTCTGTCTTCTGAACTGAGTGTCTCCTCAGTCACAAGCTTCAGCTTATTGGAAAGACTTGCATTTTTCTCAGTAAGAAAGCTCAATCTAAAGAAAATTACATGGTTGATCAAGTTCAATGTACATAGCATATACACACTGACAAAATCAAGCAGCATGCCTTGCTGAGCAGTTGACTAATAAAGCAGGCTGAACTGAAATCAGTGGTAACCAAGGTCCTAACAGATTTTTTCCATGCCCTTTAATAGCAATGACTACCAAGCGTATTGCCTGAACTGCCCCGTGCCAGAAACTGTGCAGGACTTGAAGTAACCAGAAAGTTGGAGTCTTTAACCATCAACATGATTTAAGGTTCTCTGCTAGTTCAAGGATTTGATTATAGTGCTAACCCTTACAACTTATAAAGGTCTGCTTCTTACCTGGTTTGTTTTTTCTGAATTTCTTTCTTCAGATTGGTTACTTGTGTTCTCAAAGACTCCAGATCAGAAGCAGTTTTGTCCACAGTGTATTTCAAAGTATCCAGCTAATATATTACAAAAGGGAGCAATCAAGCTCTAACATACTTTGGTACACATTAGGTTATTTAAACTTGTAAGCAACCTATTTATTGGAAAGTATTCTCTTTTAACAGTGTTTTCCAAATGAGAAGTGCTGCAAATTCTGAGGTGCTGTAAATTGGCACAGCTAGTAACTCAATCGAGTAAGTTGCGTAATCTGAATACTAGGACAAAACACTTAATGATTAAGAATATAGAATGAATTATGCAGGTGCTGTGGGCTGCAATTCTTGTTTAGCAGCATCTGTAGAAGTGGAACCATGGTTTATAGAGTACATCTGACTTTGAGAAGTTCTTTGTGAATATGGATACACTTCTGTATTTAATAGATGCTACTAATCCAGACTTTGTTGGGCACATATAATTATTTTGATTAAGATGAAGGAACACTGTGACAAACATACAGGGACATTTAATTTGGTAAAAAATACATGACAGCATGCACTCATTAAACAGGATAGGAATACTTTACAATCAGTAGCTCACTCATCTTTATAGTATCACTTAACAGCGTAATTGTTTTCACTTTCACAGATGAAGAAACCTGATCAAGTATATATAGCAGGTCTCCCTCTGTACCAGAATGAGAAACTGGAAGGTCACAAGTTGCCAGCTGAACCTTAAGTCTGTTTCTTTCCATGTTTCTCACTTGCATGACACAGATGTTTAACACCTAATAACAGGAGACTGTTCTCATTATCACATTAGATAGTATTGATTGTGGAAAAAAAACTTCAAGCAATAATCTCACAGCTGGGAGATGAAAACCTACCAATTCTGTGAAGCCTCAAGTCTGCATGAATTACAGGGTAATCTAGCAGCCTACACATCTTGTTTGAGCTAGCTACAATTTAATTAGGGTATCAGTTTATGAACCACCTGCTACAGAAAAAACTATCCAGAGTTAAGGATACAGGTGTTGGGGGGTTGTTTTTTAATTGCCAATCTTGCTTTTCTTGTTAAGAGAAAACTTGGGTAATACAAGCGTATCCCTTCTAAACAGAGTCATGAAACTTGCATTACCTCTTAGAAATACTGCTGTTTTAAGCAATCACTTCTAATTTAAGCAATTAAGCATTGCAGCTCAGTTCTAGCTTTAAGTGCAGGTTAAATATAAGCAACAGTGTCAAGTATAGCTTGTTCACAGGGCAGCCCTATCCTACTGCCTCTTGATTAGAAAGCCATGTGAAATGTTTGAGGGTTTTTTTCCACCAATAATTTTAACTTGTTTACAAGGGCCATTGACACCTCTGAGAGGACAGTATAGGAATTGTTTTAGATTCTAGAAAAGGTTTCTCTCATCCTTATACAATACTGTGGTCTATGTACGCTAAAGGCAAGACACACCTCCATCTTTAGCATTTAAGGGTTACCCCATTTTAAAGAAAGTCATGTATTTTATACCAACACAGCAGAAAATACAAGCTAATCTTTTTACCACTACCAATGAAAGGATTAAGTTGAGGGTTCAGACCCCAATAATCATGACTAAACTGAGAAGTGCAAGCATTTTGTTGAATTATTAAGGGTCAAGTCTAAAACCAGAGAAAAGCAAACCCTATTCCTGTATTTCCTCCATCTCGTTGAAAGTTACAGTTTCAGTGTGTTTTTCTGAACTGTTTAGTCATTCTTACCTCATCCTGCAGCTGAACCCTGAAAGCATCCTCAGTCTGATACTCATGTTGGAGGCTGGCAGCTTCCCGTTCAGCAGAAGAAATTTTCTTTTCATATTCCATATTATTAAGGGTTTCATTTACCAAAAAGGCAGTCTTCTCTTTCAGCACCATTTCTTTCTTTCTGATCTCCTGTTTTATCTCTGCTATCAGCTATCAGGATAAAATCATGTCAGATTTGTTGCCTTAGTTAAGATGTATTACGTTAATAAAGGGTACAACCAGAAGGTTGCTATGAAGACTACTCTTTGCATGAAACAGCCCAGTTTATCACATCATTCTTAAATTATGTCATTCTACTAATACATCACAACACAAAATACTACAAGTGGTTTGGATTGGAAACTTCCAAAAAGTCACGTAATTTCAAAAAGCCCTAACACTATAAACTTGTATGAAATAAAAATTATTTTTCATTGAGTAGAGAAAAAAACCCCAACAAGCTATGCAAAATTAGCAACAATAGTGACACTTAGGTTAGCTGACAGATTTATAGGTCAGTGAAAACTGTGTACTTTGAAAGGTTAAGTCAAAAATTAGCTGATGGGCAAATTATACTGTTATAATGTTAAAAATAATTATTATAATATTTATATAAATAAAAATAATTAAAATAAGTTATAATGTAAAAAAACAAAACAAAAATCCACACGAAAACTGTTCACAAAAGCATCAGTAGGAGTATTCTGTGAACTACTAATGTACGAAGTTTGGCCAGAGCTGGGGCTTTTTGTTGGAGAGTGCTGTTTGTTTGGGATTTTATTACTATCTGTTTGTCATTTGTTCTTTGCAGAAGTCTTCTGACTTGAAATACTATGAAATTAAAAATATTTCTGCTAAATTAGGCCATTATATTTTCTGCTTGGTAGTATTTATTCTGGCTTCTCATTTTCTACTATTACATTTCTTTAGCATTATATATTAATTCATGATTAAACCATTCTGTTTCTGCTGAAGGTATATGTAATACCCGCATGGGCAACTTAAAGCTGGTATTTTTTAAGAAGAAAAATATCATACTAGCAAAGCAAAAGATTTAAGTAGAGCTTTCTTGTACATTCAGTTATGCTTTCCCCCCTTCAAAAAAGAGTAACTGTTACTTTGGAGCTCACATTAATAATTTTTTTTCCTCTGCACTAATCCTTTAAGGTTGTCCTGGTGCATCTGTCCTATTGCCCTGCAGAACCTTTCAGAGGAGCTCACACTTCCCTTGACAAATCCAGGACAAAATATACTTCATTTGTACCTCTTGCCATTGTACAATCTGTGCACAAGGCGCTGACAAACCCAAGAAAGACTATATATTTTAGAAATCAATACTAACTCACACTAACTAAAAGATCCAAATAAGATCTTTTTTGCTTAGAAGAATGGTGTTGCTTCTCCCCATTTGCAGAATGTACGTAAGGACCAATTTTTAACTTTAATGTGATTATTTACCATAATTCTGACAAATGTTAGTCATTTGTTCACAGAGTTAGAAATGCCAATTCCTCCCATTCCGAATGTTCAAATTTCTTTCTAATATTGCAGCCCAAAGAATCCCCCCCTTGCAGTTGATTGGCCTTAATCTCTACAAACAGCATTCCATCTTGTTGCTTCTTAAATCAATGATGATGATGGCATGCACTGCATTTCCCAACAACTTTGAGATTAAAAATTAAGCTTGCATAGTATCAAGCAGAGCACCACTGCGTACACTGAGAGCTACTGCTTTCCAAATAAATTTTGAATATATTTCAGTAATACCTCAACTTTGAAACATCTTAATACAATAGAGATAGACACAAAGAGAACACTGAACATCTAAAACACCCAACCAGTTTATGTGTGAGCAGGAAAATTCTTAACAATATCACAGACACAAACGTAGGCTGTCACAGATAGGGATCAGTCACAACAGTTTTACCAAAGCACAATGATCAATCTGTTGATCTCTTTTTTGCATCTGTTGTACTGCATTCTCCCACTGCCTGATGACTTCTTGCCTTTCTTGATGAACTCTGCGAAAATCTTCAGCTGTCTTGTCAAGCTCTATCTGTTTACAAGAAAGCACCCCCATGATTTCTGATGTTAAACATTTCACGTGTAACAAGATATCTTCAAGAACATTAAGCACTAACCTGCGCTGTTATGGTTTCTGTAAGTTCATTATCAAGAGCTTTGCGCTTCTGATTTGCTTGCATGGTCAACTTGTCTACTTGAAGGGTTAATGCCTAAAATAAAAGGATATGAAAATATAATCATACAATCATAGAATGTTTAGGGTTGGAAAGGACCTTAAGAGCATCTAGTTTATGTATTTGAAAACAAATATATAATAATTTATAAATTCTTAAGGCTCTAGTACAGTTTGGGATGGAATTATTGAAGCATCAATTTATTGTATTTTAGAGAACAAAAACCTGAGAATCTAGGCTCCTAAATTTTTGAGGATCAGACAGCAGCAAGGCCAAAGTAACCTTACACTGTGTGCAAATGTGTATGTGGCATTCTCTGCATCAACTATTTTGCTTTACTCTTCTTCCTATGTTGTGCTACTTGCTAATGTAAATGGTATCAGTGAAACTGTATGTGTAAGCTAAAGATTTGGGATTCAGTGGTTAAGTTGGAAAAAATAAGATTTCTCCTCCCTGTATGTAAATTCTTAGGTACGTTAAAAAAAAACCTCAAAAGAATAGTAACCAGCGTTACCAACCTCTCAAAGTAATATACTTGAGCACTGATGCATATAAAGTCTGAAGTTGTGACTGGAGTACCTGTTTATACCATTTTCCTTATTCCAGGTAGATTTTTTGAAGTAGGTGTACTTTGCTCTCAGTAATATTAAAAAGTTCATTTCTAATGGGTAAAGCTACATTATCTGCTCATTGGCATGCATTTTAACAAAATCTTCAATTCAGTAGCACTGTTTTCTATACTTTATTATTGATTTGTGCACTTTTTCAGAAAAAAAAAAAAAAAACAAAGCCACACCTTTAGTTTTACCCAGATGAACAAATTCTTGTCTTTAATTATGCCTTCCATCTTTTATAAAACTTGTTCTCTCTGACCTCTAAAATGAGCCTCCTATGGAATTGCCCTGTTGAGCTAAGTGGAAACGAGTTTAAAAGCGCTGTTGTACAAAATCTTGTCTCCATCTTACTTGGCTAGATAATGTAACAAGGTCTGCAAATACTAAAATGGTTCTCTCTCTTGTTTCTGCAAATTGCTGTCACTGCTACTTACTCCTAATTTCCCTTCATCTTTTTGTGCATACTTCTGGATTGTGATGGCATCATTATCTTTACGATTTGATTCCTTTATCCAGTTCTCCAGAACCTCCTCATCACAGTTCATCTGTTGTTTCAAGTTTTCCAACTTCTTAGTGGTTTTATTTATAGTATTCTAATAAAATTGGAGATAAAGAGTTAATATTAAATATCTAATATTCTTTGAATAGTAATTGAAACAAACAGCTCAAGGTACTATAAAAAGTTTACACACATCTTGTTGTCAACAGTGTTGCTAGTTTTTTCTGTTTTGTTAAATATGTATTAGACATGAGGATGTCTATTAGCAAATAAAGATCCTGCTCTTAAAGAAGAAAGAAGACAATAAGTTACCACAAACTTAAAATGCAAATATTTTAAACAGGAAAGTCAACCTCTGGCAAGATATACATATATGAAGGATATTTATTCCACATAATGAACTGATCTGAGGCATCATAGAGTAAAATTTCTCCTTCACAAACTAAGGCTCAGTTCTTAGATCCTTTACCCTGCATAGGAATTTACAAATGGCCCCACATGCCTCTGAAGAGACTTTCTGACACTAATTTGGAGAATCAGGATCCAGCTGGATACAAGGATATCTTAATCCTGCTACCCATTCTGAGAGACTGGTGATTACAAACAGACATAATGAGAGGACAGCCAGCAAATTAAAAAATAAACACAAATTATTCATGGAAATGAAAAGGAACAGTTCCATTAAACAGAAAAGCAACTATAATTCAATAGAATTGCTTTTTTGTGTTTGCCTAAAGCAGATTTTTTATGCTGAAATGATGTCCCAAGTTTATTTTATGCAGAGAAGATTTGCCATTAAAAATGTTCTTTCTAAATCATAAATACCTGAGAGACTTAACGATATAAATGTGTGGCTGTGTATCTGGCATTTAGAACACTAAAACCAGAAGTCTTTCAATACCTAGTTCATATTTGCTAAGTCTTGACCAGTCTATGCATGGAGATACTCAGTGTCACTCTACTTGCCTACACGGGGAAAAAGCACACCTAGATCATCTATTATTGTTTATAACTTTAAATTATAATTAGCAATTCTTGACCTATATTAAGTGCAAGTGAGAACAAGTTATAAAATCTAATTTCAGTACTGGTGTTCTCTTGAAAAAATTTAAAACCTTACTTCATGACTGTTTTTCTTTACTCTTAAGGAAACCTTCTCATCTTCCAGTCGTTTAATCTCACTTTTGAGACGTCCATGTTCTCTCTCAGCAAGGGCTTTAAAGTGTTTTTCAGTTTCAATTTCATTCTCTCTGGCTTTGTAAAGAGACTAGAGAATAACACAGTTATAATTTCACAATAAACAAAAAGTATATATATATATATAAAGAATATATATTCCCTAAACCACCCATTTTGGCCAATTAAGACTAGTCTTCCACCTTGACCATGTGACTTGATTTTTCATGTCCAGCAATTAAGTCATCACTAATACTTCACAGTAAGTCTTGACCATTATAAACATTCTAAATCTATTTCTCCCTTACACTGATGTTTTATTTTCTTTCACCAATTGTTTTCTTAACATCTGAAAAAGTCCCTGTTCATAAATAAATTCTAAAATGCATCCTTGGCTTTCTTCTCAGTGCATTTGATCATGAATGGCCTTTTTAATGACCATCAAGTGATAGCATTCAGATATACACTTTGTTTCCTGTAGAAGTCTGGAATAAAAGCCTGACAAAGCTGTAATAAAGCTGGCAAAATATATAGGGAAACCTGCGTATAAAGATACTCAGGTTACAAGTCTGCCTGATAAAATGAATCTGCTGTAGGCAGCAATTTACCTGAGTGAGGCTGAACTCTTGTCTCACATTTCTCAAGTGGGATGTCATTGCTCCTATACGTTCTTCAAAGCCGGTCAACTCATTTTGCAGGTTTAGTTTTTCTTTTTGCATCTTCTGCAGCTATTTAAGGGTTAGAATTGACAAGCAAGTATTTTTAGTTGAGTGCTGGTTACCTGCATCTACTTAAAAATACAGTCATTGCAATTACTAATTCCAAAACATAAGAAGTGGGCACTAGGATCCCCCAAAAGCTGTGAAATGCGGGATTTCAGAACATGCCCGGCTCTGCTAATGGAAGGTGCACCCTTGGCTCCACAGGCCCCACCAGCCTCACGAGGGCGGGCGGGACGCTCGGAACGCTGCCCCTCGCCGAAGACGCGACGGGGTCCCCGCGGCACCAGGCCTGCAGGTATGCGGGCCCCACTTTCTAAGACTAAGTCATCGCCCCCCGTTCCCTCCTCAAAACTCGTGGGGTTTAACTCGTTCCCTCCTCCGCTCCCCGGGCCCCGCAGCCCGACCATGGTGGGGAGGGTTCCGTGCGGCCCCGCGCCCGAGGCGGGAAAGCAGGGGCTCCCCAGCCCCTTCAGCCAAGGGGCCGGTGCGGTGGGAGCAGCTCGCCGGAGCTGCTGGCGGGAGGTGGAAGCCTCTTCCCTCCCCCGGCCTCAGGCCCGCTCTTACTTCATCCTCCAGCGCCTTGTTCTCCGCGTTGGCAAGGGGGACGGCGTAGCCATTGTCCCAGCAGAGCTCAGCCAGCACTGAGGCGGTGGAGTTACTGCCAATGCTGTCCATGGCCGCAGGCACCGGGGAGTCGCGGCTGGCCCGGGCCGCGCCTGGCGTTCCCCGTCCCCTTAGCAACGGCAAGCGCCCACGGCCGAGCGAACGGGAAGTGCCCGAGGAGGAGGCCGCCTGCAGCCCCGTTTCGCGGCCCCCGTTGGTAACTCCTCAGCGCGGAGATTGCCGCGACTCAAGTTAGCTGGGTCCGAAGCATCCGCTCTTGTTAGCGGGGTTACCAGACCTGCCTGGCCGCGATGGACTTGCCGGCAGCTGCTTGTAAGCGTACTGAGGTGGAAGGCATCAGACTCAGCGACTCCGAGTGCCAACTCGCCAGCTTGCGCCGTAGCTGCATCAAGCCTGGGGTCAGAGCAGGCAGAGTAGCTCACCTGCTCTAATAGCACTTAATAGCCGATTTCTAGGATCATACACGAGACGTCCTGTTTGTGAATAGGCCTCTGGCATTATGCCCTAACTACCAACAGGTAGGTTCCCTGAGCCAGAGATTGCATCCAGGTGACCATCAACATTTATACTATAACCTTTGAAACCTTGGCTTTTGCCTCTTTTGAACTTATTTGTGCTTCTGGGTTGTAAATCATACTGTGCCGTTGAGTTCCATCACTGATAGATGGAGAAAAGCATGCCAGCCTTCGAAGGATGCATAATCTTACTGCAAGAATCCTCTGTGGGTAACTATTTACCCCACTGTCTGGCTGAAGTGTCTGAAAAGACATGAATCAATCAAAGCATGATTAAAAAGTGCTGAGCAAAACAGCAATAAGCACTGACAAATGACTGGGATGTGGTTTGGGGGAGCAAGGTGAGGTTTGTTACAAAACACAGGCTTATGGAAAAGTGGAAACAGTGACCAGAGCAGCAGGCATTGATCTTGCTAGATATCTGCATGTGTTATGGAAGAAAAGATTGAAGAGCTGGGAAGACCTGATGAGGGTGCTCCAAAATAGCAATTTGCAGTATTGTGCAGATTATTGCTGGTCTTTGTTGGTCACTTCACTGATCGTTCCCCTGAGAAAAGTCTTAAGCTATTCTTAACAGCATTGACAAAGGAACAATCTGAGAACAATATGTTTTCTTAAAAATAGAGGAATGGTAGGGGTTCATAGCCTGAGCCACCTGTGGAACAAATACAGAGGTCATGTGGAAAGGTATTTTTTGCCTCTGTTGTCTTACATGGCATGGTGGGCTATGGACAGTTCTAAGGTGTGCTGAATAATGTTTTTGAATAAGCAAGCTTGGCAGGAAAATGTAGTGGCTCAAGACAGAAATTGGCAGCAAGCCTCCTGTCACTTCAGTGGTTGCCTTCTGCGGTGGATGAAGTTCTGATGGCTGAAGTCCTATGTTCTGATCTCCTTGCCATATGCTCTTAAAATCTGCAGCTCAGTGATGATGTCTGTCTGATTGTGAAAATCATGTGCAGAATGCAGTTAGTTTCTTCCAGAGGAATGTGGAATGATTTGACCTATGCTACCAGCATGGACAGGACAAAGATGGTCAGCTGCAGGAGGATAAAAGATAGCTAGGATATATGGCCATAAAGAAGAAGGGAAATTTCTGTAGGCAGAAAAATCAGGCTTCTTAAGATAGATGTGTTCTTGATTCTGGTACATGTGGAGGAGACTTTTAGAAGATTGACATGTGTAGACAGCTGGCTTTTCAAAATGAATTCTTAGGACCTGCAGCTCTCAGCACTGTATCAGAGATGGGAATAAGCACTAAAGGGATCAGTGCAGAGGTGATGCATTGGTGTGATAACAAGACAGAAGCTTCAGCTGCTTGGAAGGTGTCAGGTGAAAGGGCTGCCTGCTAAGTACTGTGCTTTTTGACCTGCTGGAGGGTAGTGTGCCAAGAGCTAGGTATTGCAGAGTGCAGTTAGGTGACCTGGCTGTATGAAAAGGTTGAATTCCAAAGACACTACAAGCTACTAGAAAGACAGCAGAGAGTACAATGGCACATTGCTGTGTGCATGTTAGGGCCCCTTCCTTTCCTACCCAAAACAAGGACCTCTGTTTATTCACTGAAAAATATATACAACTCACTTTGCAGGGATTTTAAATTAATGTCTGTAATGCAATGTGGCATTGCAGTGATGGGCACCTGATAATCTTGTGTTATCCAAACAGAGCTTGTTTGTTAAATAACACATGAGACCACATAGTGCCTGAGAAGAAGAATGGAAATTATTGGATAGCTGTTATGGAGTGAACAGTCAGACCTATTCACTAAGAAGGACAGGCATCCGGTGGAAAAAATGGTAATTTATAATTATATATTATAACACATGCGTACAAGTAACCAAATTAAATCAATCTTGATTAAGCTATTTAAAACACATACCAAACTTTTGGATTTTTGTAGTTGTTAAGTGCTCTGTTCATGGTTTTGTGAATTTCATGTTTATACATGGTGCCTGAGAAAGAATAGTATTATGTTACTTTAGAATTTTCACAGAAATTCCACACCCCTTGATTTCTCTTGCCTGATTCTTACTAAACAAATCTCCATGGTATGCTTTTGTTTGTATGGCTTTTTGCTTCTGCCAGTGGTATTCTTTAAATGCATAAATGTTTGACAGACAGGCTAATCCAGCAGATGGTGCTGCGTGCCTGTGTATTTCAGGCTGGTTTTGCTGGGGGGGTTTGGTATGGGTTTGTTGGGTTTTGTTTTGTTGTTTTAAACAACACCAGTTATTCACACCTTGGTTAAAAGGGAATGTATAATTCGCATTCTTAAATATAGGTATATGTATATATACACACAAAGGTGTGTTGTTTTTCGGTTTTTGACTGGTTTTTTTTTTTTTCCTAAGTGATACCTGTTATTTTTAAAGCTGTTAAAGAAACAAAAGTAATTGTAAGATGACAAACTATTTTCCTCTGTTAACGTTCCTTTTGAGCTGAATTTTCAATTATGTAGACCACTGTGCCTATTTGCTCAAATTACATAGATGTAAAACTGCATTTTCTGGCCTTCAAAAGACTTAAAGCTCCTCTTGTGCATGTTACAAAAAAAAAAAAAAAAAAAAATCTTTTTTGTTTGTTTGTTTATGCCCAAGCTCCTTAAATGGTTATCTGTGTGAAAATAAACAGTCTAATTATGACTGGCTTTCTAACAAGTGATACTTCTGATATCTAAAATACAATAAAGCATTTTTTCCCTGTCTGTACTTCTAAGCCATCTTCTGAAAAAAGACTCATTTAAAGGGTTATTTGATTATTTGTAACTAACCCAGTATAGGCAGTTAGTGTCATTTAATCACTGTTTATAATAAATTTCCCATGTGAACCTTTTCCTCTGTAAGTCACAGGGTGTTTGATAATGGGATGTAATGGGACACATTGTATCTTTTCTTACAGATGGGTGCACTAAGACTGCTAACACAATGGAAGAAGTGAAAATGGAAAGAGAGATTGAGGGGACTGCACAAATGAGTATGAGACCAGAACATGCAGGAATCTGAATGATAGAGAATCTGGCACAATAATGATGAAGTATTGACTAAAAATCTAATGCCTTTGTTGAAACCTGGATCTCCTGACTTGGGTGACAGAAACACAGTCGCGTAGACGGGGAAATTGCTCATAAACAGGTCTGATGTGTTATCAGTTATACATAGGCTATGGATAACCAGTGAATGATATAAATTGGCACCAATTTTGAAACTTTTGTCTTAGGGAAAAAGAAGACAAATATGAGCCAAAATCAAACACCTCTGAAGTTTGAGGAAGTTTATATTTGTCACCAATAGGTTCTCTTTGGCCTGTCCTATACTTTTTGCATAGTTGTGCTGGTAAAGGCTGTGATTCTTGCTGGCACAGTGCTGTGGGCATGGGCTTTTGTGCCATGGGTATGGGTACAGAGGAGAAAAAACATCCTTTGTGTGCAAGATTAATTTGAAAAATTACTGTAAGCCATACCAGCCTAAGGTAATTGGTTTTACTTGTACAGCTTGAGTTTTCACTGAGAGTCTGCTAGGGTAGCTGTAACAACAAATCCCTTTAAGTACAGACAAAAGCTTATTTTATGTCAGCCGCAAAGGTTCTGTACAGCCACCTTGAGCACCAGCCAACAGAGGGCACTACAGCCAGCAGTCTGACTGGTGCCCAGTAGGTTAGGATGTACGTTTTCAAAACACTCTTCAGAAAATGTTCATGTAAAACCATTACTAGGTTTTATTTAATAACCTCCTAACCCCCTCTCTCTCTCCTCCTCCTCCCCTGTGTTCCTCTAATGCCTTTTACAGCTCTTGCTGCACAGCATGAAGCCTTAGAGCTGTATTCATCAATGACTCACACCCTTGCTTAGGGGCCAATTTTCATGGAAGCTATACAGGAAAATTTTGAAATGCACCTATCTCATGCAGGGCACAAGATGATTTCTCTATTCATTACTATTCCAAAAGGGCTTGTTGTCCTTTGGAAACGTTCAGATATTACTTACATTTGTGTGTGCATGCATACATGTGCAGAGCTAACTTGCCTTTAGATTTGAGAGTTCTAAAAATAAAAATGTATTGTTATTATCATTGACACTAGTCAGCTGAAAGGTTACTAAGGACCTGCTTACACTGAGTGGGAGCAGGCAAATGCGAAAGAAAAAGCAGCACTGTGCTTTAGATGAGCAAATCCTACAGACTCAAACACGAAACTTGTTAAGAAACACCCTTTTGTTTGATGCTATGATCAGCAGCCTTCTGAGGAATTTCAGAGTATAGCCAAGGACTTACTCTGAGAAACAAAACTGCACTTTTGCCTCCAGAAGTTATTTGTGTAGGTCAAGGTTATAGTACATTTCTAAAACACTAGAAGGAAACATGTTTCTTTCCCTTAAGACATCATGTGTTAACTCAAGCTTTTAACTTTGTGGGGGAGAGGGAGATAAAATCATAGAGATTATTATCCAAAATGACCTTTCTGTTTAAAATCCATCTGACAGGACAGGAGTTTTTACTGCAAAATTGCCGGTCATAGAATAAATTTGTTCCGAGGGGCTGCTAATTATAACCAAAATTACTTTAAACAGTTTGGGGGAAGAGACTGAGACTTGCTGCTAAGCGTAAAGCAGTTTCATTTATGCATGTATAAACTATCTTTCATTACTACCAGATTAAACTAATTGCATAATTTTACTGTAAATTGTAAAAACTGTGTCATGTAATGGTGATTCTGAACTGGTGGGAAAACAAGGTAAAATAATTTTGGTTTTCATAATTTTTCTAACAGCCATTTCAAATCATAATTCTAAAATTAGGAATTTTCTTCTCTTTGTTTCTTTAAAGAATGGAAAAATTTCTCCCTGCAGATCAGGCCTACACAATGACACTAACTTTTACCATCAGTCTGCTCAGGTGAGTTCCTCAAGAATGTGTTAAAGTTCAGATTTGGTTTTTTGCTATTTATAGATATTGTTTTGCCTAAGTTTTGGTAACATAATGTTTTGCTTGACAGATAAGTTTTTTTTCATGTTAAGATGGCCTAACGAGAGAGCATTGTCTTATGAGAGTGCATAGAATTTCTGAGCTCCACATGTATGTTACATATAACAGGAAAATTCATGCCACTGTCAGGTCCAAAAACTAGGCAGTGAGTCTCATAAAGGAAGTAGCATGATCCCTGTTTTAAAGATGACAAAAAAGAGGCATAAAGAGGTTAAACAACTTGCCTCACATTGCTCAGAGTGCAAAGTAGAATAGATTTTTTTTACTCATGTTTAATTTTCAGACACAACTGTAATATCTGTATGAAAGTAATTATTATTTTGTTTACATACGGTGGCCTGTATCTAGTTCTTCCTTTCCAAAGTCCATTTGTGCTGCAGAGACTATATAGGGATTGTGAATGTACTCAAGTAGCCTTACACAGTTCAACTAATTGCCAGGCCAAGCGAGGGACCAAAGTAAATGGGTGAATAATTTGATCCATGGTGAAATTGTACTCTACCAACGCAGCCTGAAATCTTCTAATGCTTTGGGATTTGACTGTTGAGCTGTTCATTGTTGTTTGAGCCTGTTCTCTTCTATTACCATATTTTCTCTGCATATCATTTCTGTGTATCTTATCTTTTTATAAAAAGCCACATCTTTACCATACTTCCAGGAGTAGTCAGTAGAAGCATACAAAATTTACTGCTGTAGATCAAAATATGACAGATAAAGGTAGCACATTACAAAGTTCTTGCCCTCAATCATGCAGAAGGCTCTCTATGCTTCTGTGAGAAGTGATACATATGTGACTTACACTGTAATGGGAGAAGGGTTAACAGCAAACCAAGACATTTTCTGCAACAAATGGAGATGGAATCTTTTCTAAGCAATTACCTTTTATGTAATAAACAATGTCAGTGGTCAATAGAGGGCGTTTTCTTGCCCTAATCCCCTTCCATTTAACTTAAAATAGAAACACTGTTAGTTTGACTAGCAGGTTGGTGTATTACAAAGCTTGGCCATACATGGTTTCATATTAAACTTAACTGTCAGCTGAGGTGTCACTACAGTAGCTTTTGTTTAACCCTTCCTTGAATAAAATACAGCAAACAAAATACATGCTAGAGCTTCAGCTGTGTTAGGTCGTTTTGCAGGCATGTCTATTGATACATTGCAGTCTCTTTGGAATACAGAGTTCACTGCTTTTTATTACAGATTCTATGAGCATCATGAAATTGCGAGTAGCTTCTCCTGTATTGTAGCTTCTATTGACTCTGAAAATCCAACTCTAATGATGAATGGGTACTTTCCAAAATAATTTTATTTTGATAAAGGGCACATCAGCTGTTATCATTAGATATCTACTGCCAGTACAGATAGCTTGAGCTTTCACTAGTCCTTAAAGGAGGAGAATGTTTGATAAGACAGAAATGCCAAAAGCCAATGTACTTGCTTAAGGTAATGAAGAAATTAAAGATTACAACAGCATATCTGTCTTTCTACGTACAAGCTTTGACTTTCAATGAATATTATTTTCCTAATGGATGTGGTGAGAATTTTCATACAGAGCTGAATAGTCCACAGCTGGATAGTCCCCAGGTTGGTTAAAGGATACAGAAAAGACCAGAGCTTCAAGGCAGCATGGTTGTAGTTTTCTCTGTGTTACTTATAAACAGCATCTCTATTTTTCTTTCTAGTGGAGCACAGTGACAGGTATCTCTTTACTGATCATCAGTTTTCTCTTTTTTCTGTCCTAAATACACTCAACGAAGAGTGGCGCTCAAATAAGGAAAATGGGACACAAAATTTGAGAGAAACAAATTTAGTCTTTAATTACTTACTATTATGAGAGGCCACATGCAAAGTTAGTAGAAATGAGAAAATGATCCTTTTTAATTTTTAATATTGTTTTTATAATGTTATTGTTATTTATGACTTTCTTCATAAAGAGTACAATGGTAAAGCAAGGGCAATGCCATGAAAGGCCAGTGGCCTTACAATTATAGGAAGCTGATCAAAGAGAAGAACCTTAGCCTGACCTTAGCCATTGCCATTCCCAGTGTTTTGCTGGCCTCAGTGCTTGAATTCTTCTGCTTCTGGCTTACAAAATCCTATGTCTATAATAAGATCCTTCATTTTCTTTCCTATTTTGGCAGTACTGAGGGAATCAGAACAGTTTTTAATTGTTTGTTTCTTAGCAGTTCTTTTCTGTGGAAGGAAATTGGCCTTCCTCCTACCGGCATACATGGAGCCAGAGAATGCCCCAGAGTTGTCAAGGCAACAGCTTTTGCTTGGGGAGCCACAGAAGAGAAAGTGACAGGAATGCCCTCTAGAGAACCAAGGTCTTTTGTTGTATGTCATATAAACATGTGCATGGTCCCTTTACTGCAAACAGCATCTATTTACGGGTTAGTGAAGCTGGAAGTTACAGTGCAACATAATGAGATGGAGCTCATGCTTCTGACAAAAACATTCTAATGTGTAAGCAAGTATGTAATTGCAGGCCCAAACTCGGCTTCTTTTCAATGTATTTGTTCTGTTGAACAAGGTCATTGCATGGCAGTGTTATAAAATACTGGCATAAATCAAATGGTTTTAGACTTTTGGAAGGAAGAAGGAGCTTGGTTTTCTTTACTGCCTACCACTTCAAGCAAGCAAAACTTTCTACTTAATATGATATTTTTATCACTATTCAGTGCTCCAGAAGAAGGGTGTCTACTGGTCTAAACAGCTAACTGGATTCTTATGGTGATACTGCTTGCCTTCACTGGGAGATTTGTTTCTCATGCTGGACAAGCTTTAAAAGCAAGGAACCAGACCTTTAGCAAAGAATACCTTTAGCAAAAAATACTGTAGCACATAGCTCATCTGAATCAACTGAGCTATGCTAAGTTTCTGTCTGGTGGAGTCTGTGCACTACATGAATTCAGCATGGAAAAGGCCATTGCAAGGGTGCTAGAAATGCAAATAACCTAGCAAAAGTGCCTTTATTCTGTCATAAGGGCAGGATCCAAGGATATTTTCTGCATTTAGCATTTCTGGAATTTCTACTGCCTCAGCAGCCAAGAGTTTGGAAATGTTACATCCATATATTATAGTTGGAATACTCAATGCATATTTCTGTGAAGGCAGGAAAAATTATACATTTCCCATTAGACATACAATGAGGCTATCAAGAGGGTTTTTTTGGAATTCAGATGGTCCTAAGATTTGTTGCTGTGCTTAATATTTGGCATGCAGTGTTATCTTCATGCGATAGTTACTTGATATTGCTCAAGTGCATATTAACTGTCCCGTTACTGCTGTATGTATAGTAAAATACTATATAGGACATAGCATAATCTTGTTTGGTATTATGATCCTGTAATTTTTTTTAACAGATTAATCTTGTAAATACTGCAAAGTTTGACTAATAGTCGAAGTAAGCTGTTTAAGATTTATGTGCAGCAGCATTATTTATATTTATAGTCTGTGATCTTGTACCTTGCACTTCCAGTTGAGATATTTTTCTGTTACTTTGTGTATTTTCTTGGCATTGGTTAAAAAATAAAGCAAACCAAGCAACCAACCAAAACCCAGAAGAACCTTCACCACACTGTTTGATTTTTTTATTTGCAAAGGAACTTCCAAACTGTGATGATGTATGTACATTTTGGTGCTATTTTAATACTTATTCCCATTTCATGTAGTGATTTATGTCACTGGGGAGTGAGTAAGGTGCACCTACAGGTACAAAACATTACCTATGAATTAGGCCCTTTGAAGTGCATTTCATTGCAGTATCAGTCACTGCAGAATATGGTTCTGAGCCGAGGAGTGCAGATGAAAATATATACAGTCTCTTTAAAAGGCAGAATATTTGAATTTAGGTTGCAACATAGACAGTTGCATGAAATGATCTCTCCTGACATGTCGGCTGAAATATCAGAAATCCTATTTCTAATCCCTTCCATGTAATACGGTATGGGCACATAGATATATATCAGCCATAAAGAGAAACAGCACAGCCTTTCAGACAGACTCCACAGGCTGCCTACTATTCAGTTCCCCTACTACAGCCTCTCCACCCACTGGTTGAGTCTCTCCTTGCCCTTCCAACACCAAATGCACTCCTGACACAATGGAGGGAGGGCAGGAGCAGTGTGGTGAAAAATTAGACACTGCAGACAAAAACTTGACAGACTGTCTTTCTCCTGGTGTCACAATATGAACTGGCCAAGTGAAAAACAATGGCCATTATCCCATCTCACTGAGTGACTTAAATGACTTACAGCCACATACAGAGAAAGTTCTTTGGAATACTTCCATGAGGGGTTTTAATTTAATTTGCATGATAAGATGTACAGGGTAGGTTTTTACAGTTTCAGCTTCTTCATTTTTCTCTGACCCCTGTGTAAAATAAGGATAATTTCACTGAACTCATTGGTTTAACTTCATTATCACATAGGTATTGTGAGAGCACTTCCACAGTCCTTAGGCAATGTTCCAGTTGTTGCTTCTTTATGCTGATGATAAGCTCCTATTTACAAGTTCCCTAAGACTGAGGATTCTAGGCATGCTGGGCATTCAACCAGCTCTGTCCTTCTGACCTGCACAGGAAAGATGGCTCTTTATGAATGCTGTCAGTGTTGTAAAGGTAGTAACTTGAGTCAACATCCAGGGGCCTTATGCACCCAAGCAGCTTCTGTATTGGTAACAATCTGGAAAATATAGGTATTTGAGTAAGTAAAATGTTGTATTTGCAACTTTACAAACACTGCCTCAGGTTCACTTGAATGTTTGTCTTTGACATTCCAGGCTAGTATGTATATCCCAGGATGCTGGCCAGGCCTCTTTTTCTGACTTGGTCAGATATCCTGTCTTTGACTTGAGATATTTTCCCTCTGAAAGTTTCATTAAAATTGGTAAACTCCTGTGGAAAGTTTAATTCTTAGAAACAGTTTTCTTGAAGAATTCCCAGCAAGTTCTTTGCAAGACCTATGGCAAAAGCAGCTGTTCTCTTCCTCCATGTCCAGGTACTTCTGCTAATTCAAAAGCATAGCCATGGACATGAGCAGCTATATGAGCAGAAGTAGCTAGAGTGGAAATGTAAGAGGAGAGGAAAGGGACTGATAACTGTGCAATACTGTAATTGTTATATCATATGAGACTTTGAGCCACAAAACGTGGCTATTGTGTGCTACAGCTTCTGTAACCTAAGATGATTGATAAATTCTTTAATTATTTACAATTGGGGCCATGTTTTTATACATGAACCAAACCTGAGAGAAAATTGCTTGTACCTATTCAATCAGTTGCTGTTAGTGTGTACAGCTCTTAAAAAGCACATGCTGAGCAGCCAGGAGCATAATGTGCTTTCTGAGCTTCTTACCTCCCATTCATGGTACCTGAAGTGCCTATAGACAATATGTGCAGGTCATGTTTGGAAGGTCTTCCAGCATACTAAGGCACTGCATTACTTCATCATCAGTCTTTCTCCAGGCATGCCTGAAGCCATGCTTATATGAGTAGCACATTTGGTCTTGAGAACACATTGAAGTGACTTAAGGAGCAACAGAAGCTGCTGTTTGTCTTTTTTTTTTTTTTTTTACTAATATAATTAAGGTACTGTAAATAATAGCAAGCCAAAAAAATGCAGATTGTTACAAGTGTGACACACCAGAAACTGCTTTCTTCCCTTCAGAGCGGAAATGTATTTAATAATCTTTTCCCATTTATTATTTCTGATGGAAGCAAAATCTCACCACAGAATTAGCCACTATTCCACGTAACTGAAGCCATGTTCGTTCTTCCAGCAGCACCCTCCGTCTTTTTTCCTTTCCTTTTTTTTTTTTTGAATTTGTGGTTGGACAGAGCAAGATGTTTTCTCAAACTTTATTTTAAAAAGTCTTATCTCTTCCTGGTCTGTATTTTAAAAAGAAAAAATAGACATTCTCTATTTTGTCTGCCATTATGGAAGTGAAATAAAAAGCGTGCTGTATTGGATATGAAACTATGAAAGTTAAGAACTTGAAATCCAGTGAAGTTGTGATTCCATATTTAGTATACATTAGAAACATAAATTCAATTTATAGTAAAATAATATTTTTATCAATTACTACTTGCATAAAATCAAATAATGTGTGCTTTTTTTTCCTTTTTCACCTTTCTCCCCATGTGCTAAAATCATTTTTTTTTGCAGTGTAGCACTGTTGATAAAGCCTGAAGTACATGACAATATGACTGAAATTTATTATCAAGAAAATAGTATAGTGAACTTTGCAGCAAATCATCACAAGTAATCTTGCTTTTCTCTCTAGCCTTACTTTAAATGTGATTTGCACTCTCATGGAGCGGGGACCTTGTGCTGGTTTTGATGTTACATATAAATGGTTTTGCTTTGTAAAATTTCTATTATGCCTGTTTACATTCAGTAGCAGTGTTATTGATTCAAGCTGTACTGATTTGAAAGTAAAAGCCTTTAACACTAAGCCCCCTCAAAGTTTCTCATAAACTTGTGGCACTTTGCCAGGATGCTCACAAAGCAGCATAAGGCTGCTGGAAGGAAATGCTCCAGCTGCAGGAATAAGTAGAGCCAAAAAGTAATGTCCAAATAGAAATTACCCAGTTCATGATTTTGCTTTGATCACCAGATGTTTGTCATGTGACTTCAGCATTGAAGAAAATGAGAGAGGAGAAAGTGTATGATGTGATGCTTAGCTTAAATCAAACACAGCAGCTCATAGCTCAGCAATAGATGCACACAGTTATTGCTTTGTCAATTTTGTTTGACAGATTCTTTGTTTACTGTGACATGGATTTCAGCAAACTATGTCCCCATGCAGTTTTGGCTTGGTCTCTTAATTCTTTAACTCTGAAAGAGTATGGAAGCAGAGCAAGATATACTCCAGATTAATAGTACAGAATACTCTTTTTTGCTTGGTAATTTTTGTCTATCAAGACCCTAACTGTTCTTTGTGTACTGGTTTATATTGAAGTTAGTAAATTATAAAGAGTACTACTCTGGGCTCCTAAGGGTTGCAGAATTAGATTAATATATTTTTCCTGGTTTTAGTGTTGGCATTCATTTAATTTAACTTCTTCCAATACAGTGTACTTAAAGGAGCTTTTCTTCAGCTTCTCTTACTTATGAATTAGTCAAGCCATTTCAAAATGCATAGAATTGAAAGGACACTTTTGAGTTTTCAAGTTGTAACCCTTTATCATCTCTGTCAACCATCTCATATAATGCAAAGCTCCATCTAAAATCTGCTTATGATTTTTGCTCTTATTAACCTCACAGGATGGCTGTGCAAACTTTTGGTGCTCTAGGGATTAAAAAGTCTCTGAAATGTCTATCCTAAATTTATTCAGGATCTGTTTATAACTACTTATTCTCATTATAGAAAAATTACATGATGCATGCCATAGAATTTCTAAGTTAATTTGGATGAATGACTTTATCCCTGAGTTTGACTTATCCTGAAGCAGGAGTCTTTCTCCTCCATCCTCCCCAACTTTGCCACACATCTGTGTCCCTTGTTGCCATGGGTATTTGTCAGTTCCTTTACTGATCTATGTTAGTACCTTAGTCTGGCAAAAGAATGCTCAGTTGTGAAGGGATGTCTTTTTGCTGGAATAGTGGACTAGAACAGCTCAGCACTTAAGTGGCCTAGGAAGCACATAGACTGGGGAGGACAGAGGCAGGGCCTGGCAGTCATGTTTCTGGTTTAAGTTGCTCTGGACCTATCACCTCAGTTCTAGATTGATAAAGCTATGATAATTCTTTCATTTCTAACACCTTGTCCACATTATCTGTTTAGTTTTTAAGGTCTCCAGATCAAAGACTCTGTCTTTAAGTGAATTGTGCAGAGACAACAGCAGTGGATCTCCACATTTAGATATCAAGACAGTACTGCTAAAAGATCTCAATAGAAGCAGCATGCGTTTTTTGATGGCCTCCTTGTAGTGCACTTTTTGCGTTGTTCTGCAAATGTATCCAGCTTTACTGAAAACAGATTATAATATCTTCTGTTTGCTTTCATCTTATTATTTAAATTATTATATATGACAATATGAATTTTTAATTAGTGAGACAGTGTAGGTTTCTTAAACCATATAAATACCCACTTTTCTCTGTAATATGAAGGTGTTCACTTGTGAGCTCCCTTGACCTACTTAGCAGTCCTAACAGCAAATAGTATTGAACCCTTTTTTTTAATATTAACCTGTAAGCTTGTGATAGGTTTTTAATGTAAGAGAAAATAATGCCACATATTAGTTTGGAATCTGGACTTTTTGTGTGTATTTTGTAATACGTGCTTTTATGTGAAACAAAGCATTCTTAACATTTTTCACAATTTCTGAACGTACTGTCTCCACCCTTTACTACAGTATCTTGCATATGTCTGGTATTTCTGTGTCTGTTTCTCACAGCAGTGTTGAGAAAATTTCATGCTTTCACATTTTTCAGCTGTAATACTATTTACTTTGAAGAAAACTGAATATCCTCTGGTATTCTGCCAGGTCCCTCTCTAGGCTTCCACACTGAGGTAGTTTTATTGATCCTTTTATATGACAGATTAAATTTACTTGGGTTGTATGGTGAGATACCAGTGCTTATTTTCAGGGAATGTTCTGTGTTCCAAATTATTTGCACCCAAATCCAAAATGCCAGTAGCCTTTGTTTCAGTAACACAACATCCGATTTGCTCATATGTTTCCATGGAATGCCCACTTCCGAATACTTCCATATGTTCTCCATCTTCCATTATGGGGCCAACCCTTTAGTTCTTTCTTAGAAAAAAACAGAAGTAATTAAAAATACTAATATTTCAAAGATAAATGGATAAACATACATTGAGTTGATTGATGGGAAAGAATTGACTGAGTTGTGGATGTTCATTGGGTTTATGGTGTATGAGTTTGAACTGTGCTTAACACATTTCTCCCAAAACATTATGCATTTCAGTAATTCTTGACTTTCTGAAACATTCATTTATCGTATAAATGCTATAGGTGTTTCAGAGCCTGATCACATTTTCTGTGTTCTTATAGGAAACAAATATCCACTTTCTCCTATAATGAATTTTATATTGAAAGAGGTTTCCCCTGTGACGGGAGTTTTGCCTGAAGAGAAGAAGCTGGCTACATGTTTTAGAGACTTAAAATCAGGAATTAATATGCAGTAAAGCTATGACAGTGGCTTTAATTCTACTCACATTAATTTTCACTGTTATTATTAATTAAACCCTGAAAATCAGGGATTTAATGGAAACTCTGACAGACCTTTAATTATAGCATTTCAACAGCCTTATAGCATAGGATGTCCTCTAGTAGTGCACAGGACAATCTGTACTTGAAAGGGTATAGAAGAAGTCACAGATTTTGGTGTTCTGTCTGTTCAGAACCTATTTTAATTCATGGCAGGCTTTCACTCAGTGTTGCCTGCTGCATCCGGGTAAGTTTCATAAAGTGAATACTTTAATTGTTGTGTTCAAGAGCAATTTGGAGGCATAGGTTTTAATTGTTTTTAAATGCAATTGCTCATTAATGTTCAAAATTATCTCTCATTTGTTTAGGAGAATGTATTTCAGTCTATGGATTTCACACAATCTATTTATGTAGCATATTGTGTTATGTTCACAGATATACAGCATATTGTGTTATGTTCACAAATAACTTATATTATTTCAATTGCAGACTTTTGACAGGAAGAATGACCTTTTATTTTCTCCATTTGTCTAACATCTATCATAATGGGGTCCTGTCCAGAATTCCTATGTGTACCCATAAGTCATAAATTACAGTAATTCATCACAGGTGATTTGTATCACTGTGTCTAAAGCCTTTGCATTATGTGTCTACCATTAAGACCTGAAGATGAACTGACTGGGCCTTGGCTGTGTAGGGTAAGAGATATGTGAAAATGTATGGTGAGATTTACAGATACTGAATTGCCAGGAGGGATAGGAAACTGCAAGGAATAATCAGATATTGTGGATAGCAGTGTTCTGTATTTTTAGTACATTTTATTTCAATTTATTCAAGCATACAAACATGCAATTTTGTGCATGAAACTCTGTATTACACCCTACCTACTACTTTTTCGGATTTAATCACAAATTTTGCAACTTCTGATTTCCATTAAAGAATATTCCTGCATTCACATGAATTTATGTTAATTTAAATTTTTATTGAGGGTGGAGGGAAATGGACTCAGAGTTTAAACTTTGGAGACCACAAAGGCAGTGCAGTCTAAAAGTCACAAAACCAGGGAAAAATTTAACAGTAGCTGTAGCTATGAATGATACATAGAGCTAAATCAGTGACTGGTTTTGGAGAAGCTGAGTAATGAGTTTTTAAATGTTTTTAATATTGCTAAAAACTGTCTAATCTGTGTTTAATCAGTTAGCCACCTGTTCTCTTTATTAGCTAACAGAACTGCAAGAAATAAGAGAAAATGTTTATGTTCTAAAACTAATAGGGAAAGAAAATGAGGATATTCCATATTAGGACTTCTGTCAGTTAAAAAAAATACTTTTTGCTAGGAATCTAGTGAAAACCATGTGCAGTGGTTTGCATTTTCATTGCAATTACTATCCAAGTAAAATTTTTTTAAGACTGATAACAAAACTTGCACAAGGTATGTCTGACTTATCCCAGTTATGTACAGCTACATATTTGGTAACATGAACTAGTGAATAGGACCAGTCTCTGCATTAGCAATGACTACTGAGCATAAGGAAGCATTCTTAATTAAAAACTTCTGAATTTCTTTAGGGATGATAAACACATGAGTTCAGTGATCAGAAGTTGTTCTTAGTTGGACTTTTGCAACTGAATTGGCTTTTCTCACATGATTACCCTGAATGAGGCAAAAGTTACTGATACGAGTAAAACCATTTCGGGTTACATTTCTTTTTATCTGCCACAAAGGTAGACCCATTCTCATTCTCCACAGACAGTATTTCTGATGTACATGCATAAAAGTGGCTGAAAACTCAGTTTTAGATCTTAAGTGCTGGCCTAGATCTTAAGTGCTGGCCTTACATAACCAGAGAGCAAACTTGCCAAGTCCAGAAAACCACCAAAGCCATGGCCCTACTCTGTGCCACTTGCCACAGAGAGAACCCAATGGAGTTATGGAATCAATCAGGTTGGAAAAGATGTTCAAGATCATCAAGTCCAACAGTTCCCTAGCACTGCCAAAGCCACCACTAAACCATGTCACTAAGGGCCTCATCTGTATGATTTGGGAACACTCACAGGGACTGTAACTCTACCACTACCCTGAGCAGCCTGTTCCAATGCCTGACCACCCTTTGGGGGAAGGAATTGTTTCTAACGTCCAGTCTAAACCTCCCATGGCACTGCTGCAGGCTGTTTCCTCTTGTTCTATCCCTTATTCCTTGGGAGAGACCAGCCACCTTCTGCTGAGCACCACCTACTAAGTGTCATGAAGTTAAGACCCAGAAACCAAATTTACATAAACTATTCAACTGATTCTCTTTTTCATCACTTAAATTCAGAAAGAACTCAGGCTTCTAGCTTTAGTTTCAGCAGATTTTCAGAGATCTGCAGTTTCTTTGCAATCTATGTCTAGTTTTAGACCTACTGATAATATTTTTTCATTCTCCTATCTATGCAGAGCTTTCTTTCATGGATGGACATTTGAAATACCTCAATTAGAAACCATTTGTTCTTCACTGGAATTTAAATTGCTGAGGAGAGCTGGGGAAGCTGGTTTCACATCATACCAAAGTCAGTCTAATAGCTGTCAGCTCCCCTTCCAGTTGATGACTGTATGCTCTCTCTGCTTCTATTACCCCACTCTGGCATTTATTTAGTCTCCTGATAAACCATTTAAGGAACCTCAACTACCAGAAAACTAACTTTACAAAGAAAGTGGATGGTTTTCTTCTAGTTTACTTCTGTGAACTGCCTCACGGTGGGAGCTGGTGTAATGGCAGTAGAGAAAGAGCAGAATGGCCTCCCTTGGTGGCAGGCAGCTGTTAGATTTGCAGCACACATATGAAATAACAGCCTGAAAGCTGGCCAGCACTGTATGTCTCTAGTCCCCTCTCAGAATGCAAGGCAGATAACAAAAAAATATGCATTTTATGTAAATTTAGTGAAAAATTCCTCTGAAATAATTGCTTCAAGTTGTTAGGAAAGCTGCTTTAGTATGAGAAGTGGAGAGACTTCTTAGCAGTGCCAGCACTGATTGGCTGGGTTTAGCAAAGCACTGTGGATGTCAGCTATGGACAAAATTGTTAGCATTAGAAAATTGCCTGCTGCGTGGATAGGCTTAATGCGCTATTATATGGCATGGATGCAAATTTAACGGGCTTGAAAACAGAGAGATTGAGCCTGAAACCTGTAGGGCATGTCCTTGGCCCAAACTAACCCACACCACTTCTAATAAGGAGTCAGTCTACTGAAATGGAAGGCATTAAACCAGTAGCTGATTAGAACTGGGACCCAGTTACTTAAAAAGAAGCTTTGACTGGGCAGGTGACCACAATGGCTTTTTGATTTGGTGGGGTTTTTTTTTATATTTGTAATTTTTTTCAAGGAGCAAAGTAGCTATCAATTTAAATGCACATGAAATACAACCCCAAAGTGTTAAAATAACATTTAGAAATAGCATAACTATGCAGGCAATAGTAAAAGAATGCAATTTGAGAAGGTGTCCTTCCTCACAGTAATGGGATTGTCACTGTTGCACAGCACATCACAAGAAAGTTTTATCTTAAAAGACCAAAATAATATCATTAACAGAAAATTAAACTTAAAGTCACCATGAACTATGGACTTAAAAGACTCTCAAGAAATGAAAACCAATTGTCTGTTGGAAAACCAGTAGGTCAAGTAGTCATTGACCAACCAAAAGCTGCACCGATTGCTAAAATGCACAGTACTTTCAAATCCAATTAACTGTTTCAAGCAGACAGTCCTCTTTTTCTCTTTCATCAGGAAGGGAAATTTGCAATCATATATTCCAATGAAAGTTAAGTTGTTTTGATCTGATAATTGTCAGATGTATTTATCTTAATTTGTAAGTTTCTAATGCTAAAGCTCCAAGCTTTTCAGATATAACAGAAGTACTGGGGAATGAGGTACAAAATGCTGGAATTCAAATTAACCAATAAATATATTTTAATATATATCAGCAGGACTCTAGAGGATTCCATTAATGTTGAAAAATAGAAAGGATTTAGGTTAATTTGGTAAGAAGGCAGGTCAGAACGTTTACAACAGTGGCATAGAATTGTATAGAGATGCAAAATTTTTCAAGAGAGCAGAATTTTTTCAAAAACGCTGACTCTAGCTGTCACAGCCCTGCCTTGGTTAAATCCAGTGGAGAGATATGAGGACTTTCTAATTTGCTTTCCCTCTATTTTAATAATAGCTGTGCATAAGTAATTTATGAAAGGCCAACCAGGCAGTGGGCAACAGAAAATTAAACTCATTTTATCTGAAAGCAGGTGGATTTCTATATATCATTAGCATGCATAGAATTCTCACAATGTTATTTCTCATACTGATGGAATGTAACCAAATAATATATGAGTTTTTTGCTTATGCACGAGTGAAATTTTTAGATAAAAGTGCCAGCCCCAATGGCAATTTTCTGCAAAACGAAAACTAATTCTGTGAAGCTTCTTATTACTGGGAAGACTCATTTGGCTTGCATTAGAGACTGACATAAGTGACTTTAGGATTTTACTAACAGATTAGATGAGATGTGCTATATGCAGTAATATCATTAGGGAATGTAGCGGCAGAAGCAGAAGAGTTTGTGGCACTTAAGAACACTGGCACAAGTAAATTGTTTTCATTTATTACAAGCTTTTAAATGATTGGGTTTCTTTTTCCTGATGAGAGTATGTTTTAGTCTTAGGTTTCCCTCACCCTTTCCCAAAACCGAAGAAAAAAGCTTCTGCTTAAATTATTCCTCATGTTATTTCGCCCACTGATACTATATCTATCGTACATGCCTGCCTTATCACCTCTATCACCTTGAGAGAAGCTAGATCTTTATGAAGAAAACACTAAAAGTAAATGTATGTTTTATCAGTGTTATTCTGATCTAAATGAGGAGAAGCAAACCACCTATTTCTCTACTTGCAGTATTTTCACTATTCATAGTGAAAAAAATTCACTATTTATATTTGGAATCTATGCAAATATTCAAAGTATTTGAAAACAGCAACAAATATGCTACAATCATTTAAATTAAAAAATGTTACTTTCCTTTTCTTACATCATAAAACTATGGGTTTTTTTCTTTTAATTATGATCCCCAAAGGTATATCCTGTGAAAGGCCTTTTTCCTCTCTTACATGTTGTTTAACAATAAATGGCATTTGCCACACAGTATTTTTCTGTGAGGCAAGGAGGAAGAATAAAGGACTATGTTAAATCCGTATCTTCTATAATATTATATCATGTGTTACAATGAGGATGAAGGAACAGCCAGGTAGTTTTCCTCAAAGCAAAACTTTCCATTTTATTTTCTTTTTAATTCAAGAGCAATAGCAGGAGCTACCATGAGTTAGCAGTAACTACTCCTTTAAGGGGCTGTGTTAGTTTGTACTGCCAACTTTGTAGTTGGCAATACATTTTTTTCACATTTGAATTTCAAAAAAGAGAGAATATATGACTGTGTTGTTGGAGCAAATAACAGTGACGCAACAATATGACAGACATAGTAGTCGTTTGTAACCCTGACCCATGTGAGGTGACTGTCCAGCTGTTCTTCAGATGCTTGTTCACTTTCTTATATCAGCACTCATGTATGTCACACTTACATGGCTTTTTTATATTACATGACTTTTTTCTTGGTTTACTTTGATAGCAAATTTTATATTGTCCTCCATATTCAGTACTTTTACAGGGCTATCTTGACTACTAAAAGCCCTAAGAAATAGGAAAATAAAATCCTCAGGTAAACTGCATAGATACGAATGTAGAATGACTATGTTTACTTCAGCCAAGCTAATCCGGGTATATAATGTGCTACTTAAAAAGCAGAGTTTGAGCCAATGTAACTAATATTGAAAACAGACTTGATATTAAAGAGAACCATGAGTGCTTTTCTCTTGGCCATACTGAGGCAAATACAAGATAGTTCTGCAGTCAGTAGATTTTCTTTGCTCAACACAATCAGGGACAGAGTTTGGCTCAGATATGACATGGTTTCTTCTGGTGTATTAAATTATAATGATTAGAATTCCAATGGTAACATTCAGGCAGATAGATTGCAGCACTCTGGTTCATAAAGCCCATCCCTTGCTTGCCACTGTTAGCAAACATGTAAAGGAGAAAGAAGAAATAATTGAAGAAATATAAAAAAAAATTACAAAACTTCTGTACCAAGGTAAAAAGACATTTTGCCACCCTCTGCTGGGATCTGGCTCCTGATAGTACGGGAGAGCTGAAATGTAAGGACAGGTATATGTTCTCATTCCAGATCAGCCCTACTCCATTCTATGTCATCTTGTACCTACTTGTCTTAATTATCTGACCACTGCTAATTTTTATATGATGCTAACAACTAGAATAGAAACTTAGGGCAGGACTATCTGGAGCATCTTAGACCAGTAAATCTGTTTGTTGCAGTCACAGGTGTGTCACATACTTCTTCTCATAGTTCTGATCATACTTCTGATCATGAATGTCTGAAATCCACCTTACAGCAAGTTAACTTCTCTGCTCCCACATTCTCTATTGGGAAGCTGATCCAAGAAATCTATCCATAAAAAAATTTCAGGACAAACCAAATATAATAGCAAGTTTGTTCCTGTACTGTCTTCTATCTTTTAATCAGCTGATTTTTTTTTTTAATCTTTGTTTTAAATCCGACGTTAATTATGGAAGATCTGCACAGTACACATGGCGTTCTTCCCTGCTATGTCACAGTCTGCCCAGACACCTCCTGAGTCTTCTGGCATTATCCATTTTCACATTCAAACAAGTAATGCTTAGAAAAACCACTTCAGCTCCTTCAATGCTAGGAAATGCTTTTTGCTATTCAATATTCCCATTTTGTAGCAGCCTTTCAGTAACTAAAGGGGGCCTAGAAGAAAGCTGGAGGGGGACATTTTATAAGGGCATGTAGGGATAGGACAAGGGGGAATGGCTTTACACCAAAAGAAGATAGATTTAGACTAGATATTAGGAAGAAATTCTTTACTGTGGGCGTGGTGAGACATTGGAACAGATTGACCAGAGAAGCTGTGTCTGCTTCATCCCTGGAAGTGTCTAAGCCGGCGTTGGCCAGGGCTTTCAGCAACCTGGTCTAGTGGAAAGTGTCCCTAACCATGGCAGGAGAGTTAGAACTAGATGATCTTTCAGGTCCTTTCCACCCCAAACTCTTCTACAGTTCTTTGGTTCTATGGTTTACCTTTGATGCTTAACAGATATGTATACCAAATGCTTTAGCACTTATGGCCTTAACCATAAAACTTCTGTAGAGCAGTACAAAGGATTCAAGTTGATTATAACAGCAATTAGAGCATAGATAAAAAAAGTGAGAACAGAGGAAGTAAATAATATGGTGGAAGAATATTAGAATAATTTTTCTTTGCAAATGGACTAAAAGAAGGTGTGTTGTTTTTTTCCTTGGTTTGCATCTCATTTTTTGTCATATTTTATTTCCTCCTTAGTTTGAACATTAAAGTCAAAGCACACATGGATATGTCTTTATTTTCCCCCATTTTAATTTAAATATACAACATCTGAGGGCATTCAACAATTTGCTTTTTATTTGCAGCCAGCAATCAAGAAGTATTTTCCTTATATTGTTAAAAACTGAAAAATAAATACTATATTTTTAATCTTAAGCTTTTTAAAAATGGAAGGAGATACTTTCCAGTAAGTGTCAGTAAGTCTAGCTCTAAGTTGCTTGTGTTGACATACTGCTGAAGGCTAAAAACAGCTTATACAGATTTTATTTGTTTATAGGGCAAATTATAAAATGTTCCACCAAAATAAGTAATGACAATTTTTGTCTACATAAATGTGCATGTAAATGTAATGATGTTTGTTGTCATTTCAACATGACTACCATTATTGCAATAGAAGATCCAGTACTAATTCTTGCTGTCATATTTCTTAAAAAATGAAAATAAGGCATTTAAAGAAGCGTCAAGGTTTTCAGTGTTGATCATTCATCTCCTGCATGCTCTTAGAATAACACCCTCAGCAAAACAGACAGACAAAAGCTAACTAGAGTTCTGCTTTCTAATCTCTTTAAGAAACATACATTTGAAGATATTTTCCAACTTCAGAGTGTTCTGAAATTCAGTGAGACCTTAATGAATAAGATGTGAGGCTTTGTCATTGTCTTTAAGGTTGTATAACCTGGGCACAGGATAAAAAGAAGTGAAAGTCTACCTTTGTTCTCATCTGCCAAAGGAAACCCTTGCCTTTTTAGCTGAATACTTAGAGGTTACAAACCATGCTATGATGAGCTCTTACGGTGCCCACCCTCTAGTGACGCAGTGCACAGGATGGTAACAGATAACAACATTCAGGCCAAAAAAGCCCTCACCATTGAGCTTATATGTGATTTAACGTAACAGTGTTTTTCCAAACTTGGAAGTGTGAGTTCTCTCATCCCCTTCAGTCATCGGTACTTGCATGCCATCCCCAGTCAGCAGCGGTTCAGCACAGGCAGGGGAGGGGAGCAATACTCACTGTCTGCAATTACATATACTTCATTTCATGCTCTAGAAGAATCCAGTGCTGCTTGCTTAAGAAAAACTGAGCGTGTGGCAACTGGTACTATTTAAAGTTTAATTTATGAAATTTGTCATGATTCCTACAGCTGACACCAGCCCCTGAACCTGGGCTGGTAAGACCTCACACTGGACATATACAGAGATGCCAGCCCCTCTGAGGGAATGTCTTGCTATGGTCTTTATGTTTTCCTCTTCTTTGGAATATGGCTACAGAATGATCTAGGAATAGAACTAAAAAGTATATTTCTAGGTAATATTGTCTATTTTAGGTAAGTTTTACTGCTGAATAGATGTAAGAGTTAAGAAGTCTTGAATTTGTCTTGTCTCTTCCACCAAAGTGGCATGTGACCCCAGGCAGGGGTAGTAGGGAGTGTGGTGTCATCTGGTTTTGGAAGGAATGTCTGATTTTCTGTGCCTAACCAGCCATGCCTTTAAAAGGCCTGAGTATACACATGCCTTGAAAATAATTTCAGCTTAAAACTGCAGACATGTAAAGTTCTATGAAACTAGAAGCCTTGTGTTCCAGAAAACAAAAGGTGGTACTGAAACATTTTCATTTCTCCATGCCTCAGTTTTCCCCAGGTCCTAGCAGGGAGAGATAGAGGGTAAAAGGAATACTAATTTATTAGTATCTGTGAAGTATTTTGATATGTGAATGATACTACTTATTACTGTGTGCTTTTCACTCTGGAGGCTCACAAAGTGTTGGGCAATCAGATGGGCAAAAGTCCCTGTATCATATTATGATGCAATTGTAATGACTGTATTCTGCAAGGTAGGAGCTAGCTCCTTCCGGTGACTTTGTGGAGCTGTAGAGCAGGGTCAGGGACACAAGGCTGTTTAACTTATGGAGTAGAAAGGTGGAAAATTAAAGGCTACTGTTGGTTCACCCGAATCCAGGAGCATTGTGCAGGATACTGCCTAGGTTAATCCAACAGCCCTTCTGCTAACTATAAAACACATCTCTAAGAGAGAGGCAAACAAAAACCCAGCAAGTTAAACAGTATTATGAGACTATCTGGAAGAAATAACTCTGATATAGGTCCTAGACATAGTTCTCATCATAAAACTCAGGAAAATATTGAAAAAACTTTTCTTCTTCCTTTTTAAATTGATTGAATCCGCAGATATTGCTTTAATTATTCATGCTTATGATGCGGTATTTTGTTCAGCGGTTTCTGAGAAGCCAGCACCACAGTATGCTCACTTATTGTTGCTGTCATCATAAACTTTCCCACCATCTTTCGTCTTATGTAAATTTAATTCCAAACACTCCGCTTCATGCTTTATTATCTCACAACAGCAATTGCATTTGGCCCTTTGATTCATCTGTGGAGAATGCATTATGAAGCAAAGCACAAATATCATAAAATGGTTAGTTCATGGTGCTTCTAATTTCAGGAACATCACAAAATGCTAATTTGTAGTCTTCATACTAGCACAAAAAATACTTCAGAGGATGTCGTGAGGGTAAATCCCTTCTCTTGTCCTTCACCTGGAAAATGCTGCAGCTTAAAGAAACTTAAAAACTCTAATAAAACTTACAGCAAACCAACTTCCTGGAGTATTCATCTACACTTCAGTTTCTTCTGAGTAAAAACAATGTAAGGAGCCTTCAAAATAGTCTAAATGGGAACTAAAGTAATGAAAGAACAGGTTGCATTTTCTTGTCTTTTACCTGCCATGTATTACGGGGTGCAGTTGTTTCCTCATTATTGTAGTTCATTCTAAACAGTGGCAAAGCTGCACCTTCAAGGTCATTTGCTAATTGTAATGGTACTGAACCACAGCAAAATCATCATGATTTTTTAGTGTATGCCTCTAGAAAGAGAAAGGCCAGCCCATTTGGGCAGAAGTCGTAGGTGTCTGTATGAATTTTCAAGTGGAGACTGTATGGCAGAGGCAGGAAATCCAGGCTGGGAGAGAAAAAAGTATATTGAGTAGACAAAATATGAAATATACTGCTTACAAACCCTACTTGCATTGAGGATGGAGGAGGCACACAGTGCCTTTTCACTTTATGATACATACGTGTGAAAACTTCATCTACAGATGTTGCTATATCAATTTGTCCCTATTTTCAAGTACAATTCATCTTGAAGATTCATGGACGAGGCAGATACATGGATTTATTTTGGTTTATATTTAATACTGTAAGTAGCAGACAAAGTTTAGACAAAATTGTGCAACTGTTAGAGGCAAGTGTGGACTGTGCCTGTGTGAAAGAACAAGAGGATTGAGACAGACTGAAAAGCTGGCTAGGCTGTCTTCAGGCAGCTCTAGCTTGCACAACCAGCATTTACACAGCAGATCAATAGGGCTTAGTGCCTTGATAGAAATTGCGAAGCAATCTTTGGAGAAGATCATTTCCTTTTCAGTAACCATCCACCCCAAGACATTGAATACTACTTTTCAATTTTCTGACATATTTGCCTTTGATTCCCATTTTTCCATATTTTAAAAAATATATTGTCTTGTTTTATGTTGTCGTTTTCCAGCAGGAATGTAAGGTCATTTCTGAGATCCTCCAAAGCTCTCTGCATACTGAATATTTCAGTGTGAGCTAAGTGAATGTGCTTACTGAAAGACTGAGTCGGTGAGCCTCCTGGTTGCTGCCCTACAGTGCTCTGAAAGAGCAACCTTTAGACCAGCTCCAAGTATGACATACTCCATGTACTCCTGTGGTCTAGTCACCTGCCCTGTGAGCTGTGTGTAAGAGTATGAGGACAGGGTGCCAATAATCCAGGCTTACATAAGAAGATAGAATCATAGAATAGTTAGGGTTGGAAAGGACCTTCTGATCATCTAGTTATACACTATGGAGGTAGAATTTCGGTTCTGTTTGCCATTTTTCTCTGTAGATGGTAGCCAATTTGGGGCCTAAAGATGGTGCAGAAACACTGAAGGAGTTCTGCTTTTCTTGTCACTAATTATAAAACTTTTCTAAAATCAGAATTAAATCATTTTGTTACACAATAAAATTTGTCAGGTATCATCCCACCTTGCATGTCTGATAACCTGCACAGCAAGTTCAGCCTGCTGATGTTTGTATGAATGTTGTCTTTTCAGGGAAAAAAAAAAAGCAGGTTCACCTACTTAGTTCATGTTCCTGGCAGTCTAATTCTGAAGTAAACTGTTTTAACCATAATTTTCAACAAGAAAACCAGCACTGTTTTCTAGCCTATGCTCAGAATTATTTGGAAGTTAAATTACCAGCTGGTACAAATTCAACCTACTTTTATAGGTTGAATTTTGTAGGTGCTAGGATGTTCAGAGATACATTGTTAGTGAGGATATAGTTTGTTATCTCTCAAGACTGTTTACGCAGTGGGACTATTGTATTTGTCAGTAGACGTACTCATAAAAGCACATCTACTGCTCTCCTGTAGCAAATTGCAGTTATGTATTTATGCAGAAAAATACTACCTACTTCAATTCTTTATTCTTAAGTTGGAAGGAACAAAAAATTGGAAGAGGGAAGAAATGGGATTCCCCACTTAATACAGGCAGTGCCCTTTTTTAACACTTTGGATCATGCTTGCTTAAGATCATTTCTTTGTGTAATGTGGCAACCTTGATTTCTGTACTGGCTATCAAAACTGTTGAGTTTGTGATTTTATTCTCTGCAAATCATCATCATTATTTACTCTTAGATAAATAATTTAGATATGTTACTTTTACACAGACTGGAAGGAAAATTGAGTCTGTATCTCCAGCACCAGCTCAGAGTTTGTAAATTGTATTAGGATGGAGTTTCTGAAATCCGGCCAATGCTGTAGATTATTTTATATATGAATGGAAAGGAGTAAGGTGTATTTATTGCAAGGTGCATTTAAATTTTCAAACCTGTAAGTAAACTTTAACTTCTTAATATTAATAACATTGCATTGGTAGAAAAACAAACTTGCTCACCTTATGTTTTTATATTTTCTTTACTTGTGGATATTACAAACAACCTAGGCATGGAAAACCGTAATAGCTCATGATTTCTAATATTGGGAAAAGCACAAATATAAAATATACTTGAAGCTCAGCTCTAAGTAGATTATAAACATTTAATATAGAATGTTATCATAATATTCAGAGCACCAAATTGCAGACTTCTGTCACCCACTTTCAGGCATGCTTCTGAAGATCATAGTTAATTCTGCTGATTTATGGTAATGCTGTAGCACTATCATATGCAGCATCAGAAACCACTAACAAGCTTAGTATAAGCTTGGACTGAAATGGTTTGAGGTTTAAATTTCTGTAACGATTATAAACTAGAGGGAGTGAAATCCCACTTCAGCAAAAAAATAAAAGTGTCTTGTTACAATTCAATATTGCATCCTCTCTCCCCATCTCATTCCAGTCCCTCCCCCCCTTACTTTCTCTTCTCTCTTTAGCTTCTCTGAGGAGCCTTTTTTTGAGAAAAGTAATTTTAAATTGTGACTGGCATTTTTAAATTTAAAAATAATCCTTTTTGTATGATAATGCGCTTTATAATTAGGAGACACAATGTTAGCATTTATTGGACGTAGAAAAAAAGCTAGGCTGGAAAGTATTAAAATCAACTAGATTTTTTTTGCCCATTTCATTTGCAATGATAGCTATTTATAAAACAAATCTGATGACTTTGCCAACCTTTCCTGTAAACATTTTAATAACGTATGTCATATTTAACTGTCTCAGGGATACTGTGGACTGCAATTACCATACAATCTGTTCCAAAATTCAGTCTGAACTTAGGGTTAGTATGAAGCTAATGAAGGTGTGCAAAGAGAAAATATTATAAGCCAGATCTTTAAAGGTTGTTAATCATAGTGCTTTTGCTTCATAATGAAACCAAAGGAACTACAGTAACTTACAGTTGTTGAGAATCTACCTTTGCATGTTTCTTTGTACACACTGGGATCCTCTCCCTCCTGTGCCTGTGTGAGAGCTGTGCTCAGTTGCCATTTTTGGTGAGTAGCCAACATAACACCACAAATAAAGAACTTCAGCAACCTTGTAATTGGTTTAGGCAATGTACTGCCATTTTCAGATTGTAGATTACTTACTTCCACCAGCAAAAAAGCTTTTTTTTTTTTTTTTTTCTGTCTAGCTGTATGAAAATGTGAAAATTGCCCAAGATTGTGAAAGGATTTGAAATGTTTACATTCTGACCATTATATTTGATAGCAACAATCAAATCATGGTATCTGAGTATCAAATCCTAAAGAAGGCTGGTTTTAAGAGTTCTCTCCATTTGGGTAGTTAAAAAAATTATAAATCAGCTGCTCCTCCACTCCCATCCCCCAATGCTGTCATTCATCAAAATTAAGGCCAAGCAAAACAATGCAAGGAAAACCAGCCACATTTCTCCTTTTTTTGCAAAACCTGTACAGAACTGATTGTTCTGCCACAGTGCGAGCTGTTAGATTTTGTAGAGTTGTGCTACTTCTTTCCCTTTCATTAGTAAACAAATAGTGATGAAGCATCAATGAATATTGTGCCATATTCAGATATCCCTGTTGACTTCAATGGGACTATGAAAGTTTTTAAGGCAAGAAAAAAAAAATCACAGAATCATAGAATGGTTTAGGTTTGGAGGGGACCTTAAAGATCCTCTAGTTCCATCCGCACTGCCACAGGCACCTTCCCCTAGACCAGGTTTCTCAAAGCCACATCTAACATGACCTTGAATCACTGTCATTTTTTTGTAATTTATTGAAGCTGAGCCACATTTGGTTTACAGTAATCCTAATTTTGCCTTCACATTGCCTTTTTATCCTAATTGCTTACAAATAGGAATCGTGAGTTAAACAAAACTCCTAATCATTTGCACTAGCACCTTTTCCCAGATTCTATAGAATTTGTCATCTGAATCCAACAGCATCAGGATGTGGTACAGTAGTTGGTTGTATGGCGATGAGTTTTACCCTCATTGTGGGGAAACTGGTGCTGCCACCAAACACGTCATACAGTCAGTGTTCACACAGAATCATGAGTTACTTTAGGACATGTGCACTTCAGCACATCTCCCATTTAAAGAAGTACTTCGAATTCACTGCCTTTCTGTTGAAAAGCTGAGAAAGGAATCAGTTTTTCTGGGATCTGAAGCTGTGTCTCCAAGTTGTTCAGCTGTTTTTGCACCTGCTGCCAAAGCTACTGATGCGGCCAACAGTCAACACTTTTTACTCTAAAAATGGATCTAAGTGGTTCTGTGTTTTTCTCTCCATCAGCCTAGCAGAGATGTGAAAAGGATGCCACAAGGTTCTGCAAGATTTGGGAGGGCTTATCATCTGGTGTTGAAATACCAACTCCACATGCTACAGCTTTCTTTTCAGGATGTCACTCTCCCGCCTCCACACTCACCACCAAACAAACATAGAAATCTACTACTGTTCTCCCCATGCACTCCATTTTCTTCCAATCTGAGAGCCATTTGTGTGTATAATTGAAAATTAGCAGTGCAGCTGTTTGAAGAGAGTAATTTATCACAGCACATTGTTCGCTCCTGACACTTTAGACCTGGCTCTAACAAGGCAGTGGTTGCTGGGGGTTGAGCTGCAGAAAGTGATTCGGCTGTAATGCCGCGTTTCCCCTGCTTTGTTGCTAATTGTAGCCTCTTTTTCTCCATTGAATTGGGAGTTGAGTAAAAGAGCTTGTTTGCTCTGTGCGAGGAGGCTGCCAGGGCCGCTTGGGCTATTATCACAAGATACTCTTGATCTTTTGAAAAGCAGGAAATAGAATTTTTCTCCAACAGGGAAAGTAATTTGCGATGCGTCCATTAGTTCTTCATTAAAGCAAGATTAAATTGCACGGCAAATCACATCTGTGTTTGGATGATTAAAGGGTGGCATTTTAGAGGCCAAAACTAATTACTAGCCAAAATGAATGGGAGTGAAAAAACAGTCATGTTTTTACATTAGATAGTGTGGCTTATAATTAGATTCAAGCTAATTCCACTATTTCTTCTCATTTAATGAGATGAGCCTGTCCTCATCTTTTTCTAGGCCATGCTAACAGCCCCAAATGTATAATTTTGATAATACTGAGAGTTTACTTTATTGAAATTTCTTAGCTACCTGCCACAAGTGACTGTTCTGTCTAGTGGTGCTTCATTATACATCAACACAAGCTACTGTGCATAGCCCAAGCCAGCATCTCAAGCAATCTCTATATGTATGTATATTTACATGTATGTATGTTTACATAACTATAAATTTGTGTTTCTATATATGCACACATATATAAATATAACATCCATGATATGTGTCTATATATTTTTGTTAAATGAAAGCAGAAATATTTGAAAACATATTGAAAGAAAGGAAGGTAAGTCTTTGTGTATCTGAAACTACTAATCTCCATAGAAAATTTCTTTAATTACGGAGATTTGTGGAAGTTCTCCTTGTTCTTCAGGCATGAGAAGAAGGACATAAATAGGTGTAGCAAGTAAGGAATGACTGAACTAACACAGTTATTCCTAGATATTTTTTTTTAAACGAAGTTTTGCTAGTTGTTATTAAAGCAGTAACTCTCAGTAGAAGCCAACAGCTGATTCCTAGTAACTCATTAATTTAGGATACATTACATTGCTGAGATCAAAAATTCTTGTTTCTCATAAAGAGATGCTGCCAGTGAAATGTTTTTCTCTATTTCTCCTATTTTTCTCTATTTCTCCTCTTCTTGGGTTCTTATGTTGAGAAGGAAGGAGGTGTAAAGGGCCAGAGATTGGATGAATATGAGGCCCAGAGAACAGGTGTTGTCCCTTGCTTTTCCTCCTTGGAGATCCTCTGGAAAACCATAGTTTGGAGGTATGTTACCTGTTCCATAAAATTTCAGTGCAGTTATTCCCTGAGACAGACATAGACTTGGCCAAGTGTCTGTTCAAGACATCCAATGAAACATAGAATCATAGAATAGTTAGGGTTGGAAGAGACCTAAAGATCATCTAGTTCCAATCTCCCTGCCATGGGCAGGGACCAGGGACACCTCCCACTAAACCATGTCACTCAAGGCTCTGTCCAACCTGGCCTTGAACACCGCCAGGGATGGAGCATTCACAACTTCTCTGGGCAACCCATTCCAGTGCCTCACC
>JAOEHY010002820.1:15646-28999 GCA_025447955.1 Psilopsiagon aurifrons | reverse complement strand
TGCTTCTCACGCTCCTTTTGATGCAGCCCAGGATACGGTTGTCTTTCTGGGGTGCAAGCGCACACTGCAGGCTCATGTTAATTTTTCCATCAACCAACACCCTCAAGTCCTTCTCCGGAGGGCTGCTCTGAATCTGTTCTCTGCCCAACATGTAGCTGTGCCTGGGATTGCTCCAACCCAGGTGTAGGATCTTGCACTTGTGTTGTGGTAACTAAGCAGATGCTATAATCCTTGTTAAGTCATTTGATATTAGAGACCTATTAATCTAGAAAATAATAATAAAAATAAAGTGTTCAGGGTTCAACGACAATAGACTTCTGTTTCTAAATGAATAAGCAAATCAGACACTACAATTTAAAATTCCAGTAGTACCCCGTTCCCTTCAAAGAAGATAAATTAGAAAAATCAATAATGTCAACTGCACAACATTTTTATACATTTGTAATTTTAAAAGACATCTTTGAGAGTCAAGCAGACAGAAGAATGGTAAAGTTTACAAGGCTACATGATAATTGCAGTTTATAGCAGTATCCTACTTTGGTTGCACACTGGATGGTATTCAGCAGCATGAAAAATATAGGCAAGCACAATATAATCTGTATCTATAGATATTAGTCAGTGTATTTAAGCTCTGGGAACAAGATGATTCAAAAAATATGGACTGAGCAATGACCGATGCAATAGCAGCAGTATCTTAGGACATTCAGTATGGAAAAGCAATGTAATCTTTGTGAATTGCCTAGCAATGTAACTTTAGTTGCAGTAATTTCTATGTTACAATTACTCTGTATGGATAGGAATTTAGCCAGTTACATCTGACAGTAAAAACAGAAATCAATTTCTTTAGGTTCTAACTAATCTATATATAGGACAGGTTCAGAAATGTTGCAAATAGCATTTTTTTAAAATTTTTGGTAAAATTTTTTGCAAATGAAATCTTCTGATCTGAGCACTCCTATAGCGCATTCCTTGATTTGCCCCTGGAGCTGCAGAGACAAAAAAATCCCCCAACTTCCCAAAAAACATCAGCATAGCATTTTACCATAGTTTAGCCTATAGACTAACCCATTAAAATAATTTAAGGTATATTTCATAATCATTAGCTCCTTAGAATGCACAAACGTAGGCAGGTTTGTATGTCTACATGCATACATACATAGATGTATGTATGAGTGTGAATTGCAAAGGAGGAAACCTTTTTCTAATATAACAGGTGTTCTTAATTATCACTTGGAACAGAAAAGAAGGCATATGCTATGATTTTTGAACTGCACTGGATTAATCTGGAAGTCAAACTCTTAGCAGTACCACAGCCCTAACCATTCTATGGTTTTATGATTCTATCTGTGTACAGGAAACCCTGTTTCACACTGTAAAGTGAAAAAAAAAAAAATAAATAAAGACAACTTCTAGGTCTGACCAGCTCTACCATATTTTCCAAAAGCCTATGAACCAGAACAACGGGTTAAAAAGAAGTTGACCTGACACATCCAGGTAGACTGATCAACTGAGCTGAAAACATTTCATCTTGCAGCTGATGCTAGGTGAAGCATATATGACAAATTGCAATGGCTGCAGGCTAATGGATCACCAGTAAGGGCTCAGCATTCACTCACTAACTTGCTTGTGCTCTCTCTCCTGCTTTCTCCCCCACACAGCAAGTAACTTTCTCTTCACAAGACTTAGAGCTGCGGGGGAAAATCATGACTTGGGCAGGTCTTTCAGCACTCCCTACAAAGCAAGCGTGCTACAACTTTACATGTATGCCTTTACAGTAAGACAAGCTGTGACCTCAGAGTTACAGTGGGTCTCTCATAGATTCTCACCTTGAGACAATGCAGGGCTGCCTGGCACTGCTGACTGTACCTCTAAAGAAAACAGTAAATGCAGCATCATTAGGCCTGAGAAACCATTTCTATTGGTATACCATCATCAGCTTTCACCAGTTACCATTGAAGAAGCAGCATTCTCTAGAAATAAGAAAGTCCTAAAGAAAACTATGTATTCCTAAAAAACTGGATTGCATGATTAGTGTGCGCTATCAGAGCTATACTCATCTGAGGTTCCAGTTTAAGGCTGAGCAGTTTACCGACTTTAGCATATAAACAGATAAGCCAGACAGCAACATAAATAGCACACTCCCTTGCTTCTGGCTCACTGTCTCTCAGACTGCCTGCCTTGCAACATAGCTCCCATTGGGTGCAGGCTGTTGGGTCTGCCAGAAGAATACATAACATGAGGCACCAGACACGGATAAGAAGAAAATCATATATGTGCAACTCAGAAATACCAGCTAGAGTTTGCTTAGAGCCACCCAAACTCACTGTCATACCTGCTGTAAGTTTAGTGCTAAGCTCCATCTCGTACTATACCCAAGAGCATAACTTCAGTGCTGCATTTCCCTGTAACAGAAATTTCAGGGTTTCTGCACCCAAACTTTTACATAATGCTCTTCTCTGTGGTGTGTAAGGTACTGATATTCCTGTCAGACAAGATGCAGGATCTGAGAACAGAAAAGGAGAAGGCAACAGTAGGCTTATGATGTTCTGTAAACTACACTCCAGGAAGACTGGCAGCACAACATTGTTTTATGATAAAAAAGCAATTGCTGTGATAAACAGTATGAGGATGCTTTAATCAATTTCTATGTCAAATTATTATTGCTTGGTGGAAACGCAAGGCTGTAGCTGAAATATTTTGTTAAAATACTTACATGTCTTCTCTGCATTCGAATTTCTGACATCTGTCCTTGGTGTTTCCTTCTTACTCTGCCTTGTTTGTATCCTTTCTTTCTTATTCTAATTTAGTTTTCTTTTTCTCAAGTTGTCTTTCCATCATTTTTCACTGAATCAGTTTCTCCTTCCTCTTAACTGATCAATATTTTTTTTTTATGGTGATAAAAGACAATGTAATTTTTATTTTAAATTCCATTTTGCTATGTGATATTGTGGTGGGTTGACTTTGTCTGGACGCCATATGCTCATGAAGCAGCTCTCTCAATCCCCCTTCTCAGCAGGACAAGAGGAGAAAATATAATAGAAACCTCATGCACTGAGCTGAGGACAGGGAGATCACTCACCAATTACCAGCACAGGTAAAACAAATTCAACTTGGGAAAGAATAATTACACTTATTAACAATTAATAACAGAGTAGGATGATGAGAAATACGGACAAAACTTCACTCCTAGCTCTTCTGCCTCCCCAGTCTTTGCCCCAAGCAGTGCAGAGTGGATGCAGAATGAGTGTTAAGGTCAGTTCACAGCACTTCATCTATATTGCTCCTTCCTCCTCATGCTGTTTCACTGCTCCAGCATTGGGTCTCTCCCCCTGGATTCAGTTCTTCACAGTCTTCTCCAACTGGATTCTTCCCATGAGCTGCTGTTCCTCCAGAACTGCTGCAGTGTGTATCTTTTCCATGAGGTATAGCTCTTCAGGCACAGACTTCTGTGTGGGCGCACTTCCATGGGCTACTAATCCTCCCAGAACCCTGCTCCTCTGTAGGCCTTCCACAGGATGCACTGTTCTTCAGTGCTTATTAATCTGCTCTAGCGTGGGGTCCTGCTGTGATAAGTGCTCTGGCATGGTCCTTTCCATAGATGGCAGGATGATGGCCTGCTTTACCCTGATCTCTGAGGCTTGCAGGGGAAACTGCTCTGACACCTGGAACACCTCCTCCCCCTTCTTTACTGACCTTGCTGTCTGCATGTCTCTTTCTCTCATATTTTTCTCATTTTCCTCTCTCACATTTTTTACCCCTTTCTTTCCCTGCATTTTTTTACCCTTCCTTAAACATGTTATCACAAATGTGCCACCAGGCTTGCTAATTGGCTTAGATTTGGCGAGCAATGGGTCCATCTTTGAGATGGGTGGAACAGACTCCATCTGACATGGAGGCAGCTCCTGGTGTCTTCTCACTGAAGTAGTGACTCTGTGGTCCCTCAGCTACCAATATCTTGCCATGGAAACCTAATATAGGTGTGTATGTCATACAGCTTTTAAAGGCTGTGGCATGGCAATAATTAACAAGAATGCCTGTTTGCCTTGCCACCGAACTACAGGTGAAAGGCAACCTGGGGATGGAGAGAATAAGGGAAAGAGAAGATGGCAACAAGAAAACACAACTGGGAGCTTTTTCTGGAGTGCAAGGTGAATAAAGCATGCAGTGAAGGGAAACAAAACAAAAAGTAGTGAGGCTTAAGTAGCTCAGTATGAACTGGGAGAAATTGTTGTACAGAGAACCATTGTTGTACCAGAACAAAGCATGGTGCATAGGAAGCAGTGGTAGGAATCCAGGACCAGTGTCAAAGTTTGTGCAAGCCTGAACAATGCTGAGAACTGTTGGCATTGCAGACAAGATTGGAGAGGAGAACCTGACCTGTAAAGCTACAGTAGAAAGAGAGCAGCATCATTCAAAACTTAATCTGATATTAGTCAAGAGTGCTGAATGGTTTGGTTTTAGAGTTACCCTATTCTGTGTAATATTTTTGTACCCTAATGAACTTAGCTTTAGATATTATGGGTCGTTGGTGCTTTTGGTTCACTCACCTCTAAGAAACTTGTGGGTTCCATTAGGAAGATTGAGATGGACTAAGGTCACAGAATCACATCCTGCAATGCTGCAAAAATATTCATTTCGTATCAGATTGCTTCTTACCAAATCTCTTAGGATGTGTTTTACAGCAGGATGAAAATAGATTCCTTAAGCTAAGAAACATGAGGGTAGACTGTAAACTGAGTTTCCCAATTTTCTATTGCCAAACTACAAGAAATCCCAGGCCAAGTGATTACTCAGCTTTAGTAGTTGAAGTGATTGACTATATAGTATACTGTAAGTGTTGCCAGGGGATTTTAGACATTATTAAAAAGAACATTACAGATGATGTAACGATAAAAGTTAATGTTATGGTTTAACCTCAGCTGGTAACTGTGCCACACAGCCTTCTGCTCACATCTCCCCCTTCCCAGTGGGATGGGGATGAGAATTGGAAAAAGGTAAAACCTGCAGGTTGAGATAAGTACAGCTTAATAACTAAAATAAAATAAAATAAAACAAAACATAATAAAAATGGCAATAACAATAATAATAATAGGAAAAAGAGGGGAATAAGTGATGCACAATACAGGAGGAGCTTGAAGCCATTGTGCAGCAGAAAAGCTGTAATATATTTCCCAGCACAGAAACCTCATGGGATGACACACAACTGGAGTGCTGCAATGGCTGGCTATAAATTCTTTAGAAGGGATAGGCAAGGAAGAAGAGGCAGTGGAGTAGCCCTGTATGTTACGTAGTGTTTTGACCCTTTAGAGCTTGACAATGATGATATGGTTGAGTGTTTATGGGTAAGAAACAGGGGGGAGGCCATCAAGGAAGATATAATAGGAGTCTGTTATAGACTGCCTGACCCGGATGAAGAGGCAGACAAAATATTATATCAGCATATGGGCGAAGTCTCACAGTCTCTAATCCTTTTTCTCATGGGGGACTTCAATATATATTTGTTGGAAATACAGTACAGCAGAGAGGAAACAGCCCACTGTGTCAACTTCCTGACACAGCTGGTGAGTGAGCCAAATAAGGAAGGCACGCCACTGGACTCGTTGTTTGTAAACAGAGAAGGACTTATGAGTGACATGGTGGTTGGAGGTTGTCTTGGGCACAATGATCACAAAATGATTGAGTTCTTGATTCTTGCAGAGGCATCAACAGAACTGCCTCCTTGGACTGGTTGGCAGTGCCTCGAGAGGCAGTCCTGAAGGGCAAAGGAGTCTAGGAAGGCTGGACATTCTTCAAGAAGGAAGTTTTAAAGGTGCAGGAACAAGCTGTCTTCCTGTGTGAAAGAGGAGGCTATGTTGAGGAAGACTCACTTGTTCAAACAGAGAGTTTTGGCTGGAACTCAAGAAAAAAAGGTGAGTTTATGAATTTTGGAAGAAGAGGCAGGCCACTTAGAAGGACTACAAGGGTGTTGTGAGGTTATGCTGGGAGAAAATTTTAACAGTGAAATTCCAGCTAGAACTTAATCTGGAAATTGCCATAAGAGACAATAAAAAAAGTTTTTGTAAATACATTAGCCACAAAAGGAAGTCTAAGGAGAATCTTTGTCTTTATTGCATGTGGGGGAAAACCTGTTGACAAAGGATGAGGAAAAGGCTGGGGTTACTTAATGCCTTCTTTGCGTCAGTCTTTAATAGTAAGACCAGTTGCTCTCCTGGTACCCAACCCTGAGGTGGAAGACAGGGATGGGGAGCTGAATGAAGCCTCCAAAATCCAAGGAGAAATAGTCATCAACCTTAGACCACTTAGACACCCACAAGCCTATGGGTCTAGATGGAATCCACCCAGGGGTGTTGAACGAGATGGCAGAAGTACTCACTGATCTCAAAAGTCCTTTCCAACCTAAATAGTTGTCACAACCGAGTGATATGATTCTAGATAATGGAGATTTATATGAATAGGGATTGAAGATCGAAGCTCATCAGCTTTAGTAAGAAAAAGGCAGAAGAGGTAAAAGATGAACTATTGTAAATAAAAAAGTAAAATCTGGTACTGTTCTAGACATAAACTATTTTTAGTAGCCAAATCATGGTATTCACCATCTTACAAAGAAGTTAAACAGAAGGCAAAAATACTAACAAATCTGGAGTTAATCTCGAGATGACAAGAATTTTTATAAATGAAAATAGTGTTGCCCATTAAAAATATGCTTGCAAACACAATATATATGTTGAAATCAAACCTAGATAGAAGCCAGGGGCATAACTCAAAATTCACTTAATGACAATCTTTAGCTTACTGTGTTATATAAGCTGGCTAAATATACTACTTGTTTATTTCAATGAAATAGCAAAAGATAGTGAACATGAAAACTCACAGGAATTTTCCTGTTTTACAACAGTACATGTAGTAGGTTTTCCAAAACAGAAGTGTTCATGTCAAGACACAGAATGGTGTGACAAAATTTTGTTCGGAAGACCATGCAATGAAATGAAACATTTCCTTCTTGTCTTCATTGAGAAGATATTTGTGTTGACATTTGCAACAGCAATGTGATTGTATCAATGTCAACAACATTAGAAAGCAAAGTAGTAGCTATTTTTCTGGAACTGCCAGTCATTTTTGGCACTTTTGGCAACTAGAACTGCTATGAGTTAGTCACATTGGTAACATGAGAAGAAAGATTAAAAATATCCATGTGTAGAAAACAGGCAGATGAGCTAAAAGACCTCAGAGCCTAAACTTTTTCACATTAAAGGCATCAGTAGAAGTTCCTTTGTCTTTAACAGTAGCCAAGTGAGGCTTACATTTTTACATTTACTGGCCGATCAAAGGACCTGTTCATCCAACAGAGTGATAAAGAAGTGGCAAAAGTACTCATTTCTCATTGAAGTACTATTGGCAAGAAGTTTCAAGGACCAGAGGTAAAATGAACAGTCTTCATTGAAAAGGTAATCCCAGTTGACTGGAGCCCTTGTTAACTGCATTTTTCAAGAAAATAATTTAGAGACAGTCTAAAAAGAAAATGTGATTTATTGCACATAATTTCCAGCATGAAAAAATAAAGCAGGAGCAAGAAATACACAGGTAAATTGTAGTGCGTATGGTGAAAGCAGAAGCAGTCAGCACACTTCCATCAGAGGGTTATTTCAAATCAGGATTAACACTCCACATATCGCAGTCACAACACATGCACATGACATTTAATATGTGCTGTTGGCAGCTAGATAACCTCACAAGTGGTGGCTGAAGAGCCCATCTATGTTTAGGCTTTCTCCCATAGCATGCATTTCAGTTGAGGTTCCCTCATATGTGGTTACTCACACTGTTACTTTTTTCTGAGAGAAAAACTAGATAGCCAATGTTTCATAACACAAGTATTCTTCAGAGGCACCTGATATACTTTTATTCACCCCCCAAAATGAAAACCAAAATCCACAATAATATCTTCTGCACCAGTAGTCAGCTGATTCAATAGTCCCAAAGTCCAGCTAAACATGTGTTCCTCGTTAATGGAATAAATCTGTGGAGACCTATAAAAATGGTGTTGAAGACCTAGCTCTTCTCACATACCAAACACATGCTTCCTGTACAAAGGTCAGGTGGCTAAGCATGTACATTTCTGTTTGTGTCACAGCATTTTCTGTGGTGCTTATGCTAGAAAATGGCATCTCATTTGTGTTAATATTTTCTTCTTAAGTATAGGAAAAGCATAGTCTGAAGCAGCTTTACAGTCTAGTCACTGATTACTAGTGACTAGTAATCTATTTCGGCCCTTCTTTGGGCAGAAGTATAGAAATTGCTAAGCATAGAGTATTAACACAAGAGCAAAGAGGAAACAAATAGCAAGTTAAAAACAATAGTCCAGAGGGAAATATGAGCAAAAACTGTTGAAAGTTTTCCAAAAACATGGTACAACTTATATTGTAGGGGTTCCTTTTTCGAAAAAAAAAAAAATAAAAAAATATATATATATATAAAAATTTGTTATAATATTAGTCACCTTTCTTATTTCCTGCACACTTAAAGAGAGATTTTATAACATCTATTATTGATATTTCAGTCTGTCCTTGTTTTTTATACGTATAGCATTTTCAGGTCTGCAGAGCAAGCATTTGAAGTATGGAAAGCTGTGCTGTTTCCTGTATATGTTAGAAATATCTACATACAGTGGCAATCTTAGGATTACTAAAGTTAGTTGAAATTTCATTTTCTTTTAGATGATAGCAACACCCATTCTTGTGTATAACATTAAAAATAAAAAGACAAATTAAGACACTTCAAGGTTATTGGGCCATTCAGTAGCATATAGGGAGGTGCAATGAATTCTTTTTATGCCTTCTGCATAGACATGAACTCCAGAGTCATTAACAATGTGAGTGATAGGCTGAAGCTTTCCACAGTCGCTGTGCAGCCAGCATCTTCATTTACAAAGAGAATTTGCCTCTCATGAGTTATTTCAGAGTGGTTGAGTGCATCAGGTTGTAAACTGAGTACATTTTAATTAATGCATATACATGATAGCAAGCAAATCTCAAAAGATATGAATCAGAGATACAATTTGAATAGGTGTCTGATTTCTGGTAGTGTTGAAATAATCAGTGTGCAAAATATCTGTAGAAGCAAAAGGAAGTTACAAGGAACAACAGGCAGCTACATCCTTGACCTTCTCTTAAATAGCTGAACTTGGTATGCCCAGTGTAAGTATCACTGGCTGGGTTACCAGCTGGCATTAATCAAAGTGACCCATTGATTTCAAAGGTGATACATCTGTTTACATTATCTGGCAGCCTCATCAACATAAACCAAAATCACAGAATGAATAAATCTGACAGAAAATGTAGCATCAGAAATCAGAGGCTTATCATGATGCTAAGGTCCCTTAAAATCAGTGTCCAAATTCTCGTCGAAATTAGTAAGTATAAGCTTTCAAACTCAGTCTTTAATTCAATTGCTATTAGTTGTCATAGGCTAAACTAATATTAGTTGTCATATTAGTTGTCAAGGCTAAACTTGCGGACTCTTTCTATAGCATTATAATTTAGACTTTTGAGTATATCATTAAACCTGCTTACACAGAGACACGCATGAAGGTTTCAGATGCCCAAATAGAGGTGTGCTGTTTTCCCACTTTTGTTCTTAAAAAAAAAAAAAAAAAAGTGGCTTTGTTCTGCTGTTAAAGCTAAAGTCAATATTTTCTCCTCTTCTTTTTTTTTTCCTGTTCTCCTCTGTAAGCCTGATTTTGTCCTGGTTTTGCTGATGAGCCTAATCTTCCCACAAGTTGCTTTTCTTGTTATTTCTTTCAGTCTGAATCAAAGTGATTTAGATTCATGTTAAAATAGCTTGAAACTTTTCCTATATCCAAACAAAACTAAGCACACTAAAACCTCAATTTTAAAAATTAAATTAATTCATTCATCTAGTATGAACTGGACTCATATTCATTCATCTGAAGCTGATTCCCCATTAAGTAAGGCTGAAGTGTCATGAAATGTCTCTGACATTTTGAAAAATCGGCATCACACCATTTCAAAACTGAAGTCTGTTTTAAAACTCAGCGGAACTGATGCAACTCTGAAAAGTCTGAAGTGGTCAATCCCAAAGAGTTCCATAAAGGAACCTGTGTCATCTTAGTGTAAAATCACCATGAGTGAGATGTATCTGTTAACTTTAGACAACTACTGCATAGACTTTCACATCTCAGCTAGTTATTTAGACTCTTTTTGTAGGCAGTGGAGAGGCACTTTAATTCTGTGACTCATTTGGCTTATTTTAGATGCCTGCTGCAGGAGACGAACTGTGCCCTAGAAGCCTTTCTTAATGGCCATCCATGTAAATAGCTCAAATATAGATGCATGCTTAGCAGGAATCTAAATCTTAGCAGATGAGAATCACCATCTGAGTATAAATTAGGGTGTGATTTTGCTGTCTTTATTATTTTGAGCTGCTCTTTACAGTATTTATTGAAGACATTCATTTCTAGGTAATGGTTAGTTTGAATGAGATTAATACAATTGGGATATATGAGTCCATGTGGGTATATCCAATGTTATCTCAAGCTAGACTATTTAGCTGTACCTAAGTAATTCAGAGAACAGAGAACATGCATTTATGTAAATGCAGGTGGATAAAAGATGCTGTTTTCTTTGCTTTCTGAGGTACTTATTTAAATTGAACTTTACATTTATATATAAAATACTTGTATAAGCTTTTTATGTTAGTGTCAACATGAATGTGACTCACAATCACAAGCCCATCTGTAACACACAGTCAACTGGAAAAAAAATAAATGTGTGTAACCTTTGTTGTCCTTTCTTTTCTGTGCTTCACGTCACAAAACAGCTGCTAGCAGGCTTCTGAGTAAAAAAAAAAAAAAATCTTCAAAGTTATTCCTACAACCTTTAATCATTAATGTAAAGACAATAAAAGTAATTCATAACCTGAAAGCACTGTGCTTTATCCTAGCAGCTCAATTAAGACTGTATCAGATCAGCTGCTTTCCTACTACTTTACTCATGTTTATGATCATCTAAGTGGTCAGATCTTAATCAAACAGTGACGATATTTAAAGGTAAAAATGAAACAGTCCTTTTTTTTTTCTTTTTCCATTATGTGTCACAACTTTTGTAATCTGATTCAAATACCATTTGGAAAACCTTCATTTATTGCTGAAAAGCTCATAATTGAAATCAAGAAAGAAAGAACTCAGTTGACTGTCAGGATGAACATGTTGTTGAGAAGGCAACACTGTGACACTAGATTCACTGTGACCATGGATAATTATAAAAAAGACAGATGAAAACACTAATTTATGTTCCTCTGAAGAGGTAGTTTTCTGGTTTTAGGCTAAATCTTATTTTTGTATTTAAAATCAGATGATATGTTCTGTGTCTAATTCTACATCATGGGATCAGGTTTATATTTTTATGCTGGAGAACAGAGAAAGAATTATTCTTGAGAATTTATATCCAAGCAAATAATAAATCTAGCTGGATAACTTTACCTGATTCCAGAAAGATATGTGTACAGTACCCTGCTATTCACACTAGAAGAAAGCATTCTCTTTGTAAATATTATACTGAGAAGGCAGAGTTAGTTTTAATTTTGAATGACAAGTCATGAATGCTGTTTATTGCAAATCCTTTCCAAAAGAGAACATGCAAGACATTTTATTATTCATCCTTCACTTTCTGTACTTCATTATATATATCTGCTACAGGGATTTTATGCTATTGTTTGGCCTAAAAAGATGAGAAATATAAATATACTTTCAGGGAAAAACACAATAAAGCAATGCTATTAATTTGCTTATGGTGGTTTATATTTCTAAAGTTATTAATTCTATAACTGTAGAAACTTCTATCTTCTATTTTGTTACACTGGAATGCTTAGAATATTTTGCACGGAATTGATGAAAGCACAGCTTGCAACTCGTGTTTCAACAAGCTACTGGAAGAGGAAAAATGGTTTTACTCTTGTATTCTATAGATTTTTTTTTTTTTTTTTTAATGTTCATGTTTGTGTAGCTCCTAAAACAATATAGTGAAATGTCCTTAAAAAATGCAGTCCTGATTTAAGACTAGTGCCCTAAGATTATGCAATAATATAACAAATATAAATAAATTGTCATTGACTCCTCCTTTGGTAGAAAGAAAATGATTTTTACTTTTCAGAAAAGTATTAAATCTTGCTACCTATCAGTAAAAGAAAAACAAGCTCTCATTCTCAGCATTGTTTTGTTCCCTCAGAATATGTGTGTCAGGTATCAAAGCTTGTCATGCACATAAGATCAGAGCAAGGGCTTGCACAGGGTGAATTCTACTTTTCTTTCTTTTTTTTTTTTTTTTTTAAGCCATCTAGAGGTAATTCTAATTATAGCATTTTGTACTGAAAATGACAATTTTACTACAATTCCCAGAGTTCTTCAGGGGATGAAAGGTGTCTGTCCAAAAAGCAGATGTTGCATTTTTATAGATAAATACTAAGGCAACTGTTTTTACATAAAAACATTTGTGCTATATGCCATATTCTATTTGACAGTTTTGGAAAGAAAAGCAAAATATTATGAGTGCACTAAACAAAATAAAAGACTATAAAGCATAAATGCATAAATGAAAAAGTCCCTTATTCCACCTGAATTAGCGATTAGTAGAGAAAAACGTGACTGTTATAAATAAGTCAATTTTAATTCATCACTCTTTAGTTATATGGGCAGTCTGAAAAAGTAAATTAGCATTTCATGTAATCCCGTGAACCATTTTTGCATCAATAAGGTAATAGAAAATGTTGTTCTAAAACAGTAATTTATGTGTGCCTAATTTTATTTTTGTTAGGCAAACATCTGAATATTAGTTTTAATATATGTGCAGTCTATGTGGCTGCAGCTCTTTGATAAATGACTTCTTCATTTCCTACACAAAGTTTTCTTTTTTAGTTACATTACTATTAGATAAAAATTTAGAAGGGACTACAAAGCTCAGTTCTGTAGGATAACATTTTTCTACTAACAGTGAATGAAGGCTCAAGCAAACAATTTTAGTCTGTGAAAGGCAGAAATGTGAATCATAGAATCATAGCACAGTTAGGGTTGGAGATCATCTAGTTCCAACACCCCTGCCATGGGCAGGGACACCTCACACTAAACCATTTCACCCAAGGCTCTGGCCAGCCAGGCCTTGAACACTGCCAGCTATGGAGCATTCACAACCTGCGTGGGCAATCCATTCCAGTGCCTCACCACCCACACAGTAAAGAATTTCTTCCTTATATCCAATCTAAACTTCCCCTGTGTCGTGGTTTAAGCCATAAATCAGCCACGCAGTTTGTTCACTCACTTCCCCCTTTTTCTTCCCTCTGCTC
>JAOEHY010002820.1:0-15546 GCA_025447955.1 Psilopsiagon aurifrons | reverse complement strand
TACAGGAGGTGCTCCAGTCCCCTGATCATCCTCGTGGCCCTCCTCTGGACTTGTTTCAACAGTTCCATGTCCTTTTTGTGTTGAGGAAACCAGAACTCCACACAATACTCCAAAAAGAAATTTGTTCCATCAAAGTCCACTCATTAAAACAATGGAGGGTCGAACAAGAATTTTTAATTACTGTTATTACTTCTCATACTTCTTTTTTATCAAGAATTGATGATATATTCTTTACTGAGGAATTTTGTCAGTGCCAAACAAAAAAAAAAAATCTTCATTTTTTTTAAAGTATTCAAATATTTATTCCAGTTTATTTATTACTTTAAACAGCAGATAAATGAGATCAGTATAACTTTCCTTTTTAGACTTTTTACCAAATCCAGTGCTTGTAGCTGAAGCCAAAGTGAACTTGTAACCCTAACTAGATGTATTTATTTATTTCATTTTATCCTGTATTAGTAAATGTGGCGTCATCTTGTATGAATGATTTACTCTTCCTATTCTGGCAGTTCCCATAACTAGTAGAACACATTAAAGATTTACTGGGAGTCAATGACATGACAAACAGGCCTTTTTAAAATAACTGGAAGTTCAATAAGGAAAACTTCTATGGGTAATTAAAAATGGTGGGCCAAATACTTAGCAATGATGCATAGTATGACAAAAGCATGACTTACTTTCCTGGAAATGTTTTACCATGGAGCAAATTGTCCCTAAAAGAGACTCACCCAAGTGCCAAACAGATCTTCAGTCTGGAATCCAGATCCCCTTTCTGTAACATATCAAATAAAATTCAGCTCCACAGAATTACAATTTAATGTTCCAATTAATTATGTAACTAAGCTGGCAAGACAAAAATGGAAGCAAAAAAGGTATTTAGAACATTCAAAGTTTGTATGCCACACTGAATTTCAAGACTCACCAGATTATTGTAGTACCAATTGGTCTAGTTATAAGGTTATTGGTATTCTCAGAGTTTATTTTATAGATAATTTATGTGTATTTTCAGCTTTTAAAATAAGCCATATTTTATTCATATTGTAGGGTTGGTCAGCTTTGAGTTCCCACGCTCTCTGATTTATGGTTTCCATATAATTGTTGCATGCTTCTACTAGCTATATCAGAATTCCATTTTATACAGATTCTGTTTAAACTATTCTATGCCTTTACCCACTGAGTTTAAAAGCCTGCATAGACCTGAGAAAATCTCCTTTCATTAACATACAGAAAGGCAAAAGGCAAATGTATTTGTTAAAGAAATCTTTCTTCAGCAGGTCTTGCTCACCATTTTCTTTTGACTAAACAGAGTACTAGTAACAAAAAAAACCCCAACAAACCTTTGTCTTAAAAAAATCTCAATATCCAAAATTTTGATTTAATGGAATAGTTGCTGAAGAAATTATAAAGAAATTGAGGTCATAAATGCATCCTCTACTAGAATTCTCTCCAGTTAGGGGAGATTTAGATTGATATTAGGAAAATTTCTTCACCAAAAAAATTATCAAGCACTGGAAGAAGATGCCTAGGGAAGTGGTTGAGTCACCTATTTAAAAGACATGTAGATGTGGCATTTACATGCCACATGGTTGAGTGGTGGACTTGGCAGTCTTGGGGTAATGGCTGGACTTGATGATCCTAAAGGTCTTTTCCAACATAAATGATTCTATGATTCATCACAGTACATGTTGACTAGAGCCATGTACTTCTATAATGACATAACCCGCATGCCCAAAGTCAGGATAGATTTGGATGCAATATAAAAAAGCTTATGCTATGAAGTTGCTTGTGCTACACAGGAAGAGCAGTGTACCAGTGATTGATGATTGACCTTCTGTACTGGACTGCTTTATATGTTTATGACATAAGACTTTTGAAGGCCAGTGTTTCACTGCTGAAATCCTGGCCTTTCAAATGTCTCATGGGGAAGCGGCAGAGTTTTACTGTGCCTTTACCAATAAGGTATATCCAATAGTTTGCAGCAACAAAGACATTTACACAGTATTAATGCACACAATATAAAATCACAATATACAATCAGTATTTAACCACATGCTTTATTACTTAGCTTCTACTTCAGTGTTTAATCAGTCACACAGACTTTAGCCTATCAAGATACAGTCCTGGTTCTGGCAGCAATGCAATGATTTCAGACAGCACAGTGAAGAAATCTGCCCACAGCTTCTCTTTCTTTCTCCCTTTTCTTGTTCTTCCTTCTTATTCCTTTAGAATGTTAATGTGATAATTTCATCAGCACCATTTCCTAATCAGTAAAGAGTATCCTGAGACACAGCTGCAGAGTTTGTCTGGTCTAAACAGTTTGCATAGCCTGAACTCCACAGTCACACTGGGACTTTGCAGCATTGGGTTTGTTGGTTTATTTTGGCTCTGAATAGATCATCACTGAATTCTGCCTTCTTATATTTTACAGTGGTGGGTTTCTGAATAGGAGTCAATGTGACCCTACTGGAATTTTATATCCTTCCAGTCAAAAAAAACCCTCTGGCTTAAATAGGTGAGCTGTGACTGGTAGAGGCATGCAGATAGAGTTTTAGATCCCTCAGGTCCTACAAATAGGAGGGTGGGTTTTTTTTAATCCTCTTTCCTGAATAAAAGACCATGTCATGCTGCCTGTTTTGTTTCAGGAGTAGATGGGACACTGGCCCTTCTTTATGAATGGGGAATATGAGAAGAGGAAAAAGTGGCTGGATTAGATCTCGGCTGAATAAATGTTGTTCTTTCCTCACCTGCTCTGCACAAGTCTGCACCTCACTGAAACATTTTTATTAAATTTTAATCAAAAGCACAGAAAAGTTTGTTGATTGTAGGAATGTCCAACCCTGCTCTAAACCTCCTTGCTAGGCCAGTTTATAGATGTTAACAGTGTCACACTGACATCGAATTTAATGTTGTTTTATAGCCCAGGTGTTCTACAAATTGTCACAGAATCCAAAAGGATTGAAAAATTCTGTGGCTACACAAGTATGACAAAGCAGAGAGCCTAATCCTTCATGAGATGCTAAAGATTAACTTTTTTTCAGAAAGTTCCCTTTGTATTTGCTCTTCCTGATGCCAGCCTTCTGTGAGATCACAATTTGTTTATGGTAGGAGCAGAAAACTTGTGCTGAGACCCCAATTTAAGAGTCTGTCAAGTATGTATTTTAGGGCACTTAAGCTTGCATCTCATCCATGAGATCTTTGATCACAAATAGATGGCCTGCCTCCTTTTTGGAAGTCATACACGATCAAAGAGATCCTTTATTTAGAGATGCAAATGCTGCTGTCAAGCCCATAAAATACATATAAATGACAATTTTTTACAGACCTGCATTGTACTTCAAAAGGGTGCTTTTTATTTTAAAGGTCATGACCATTTTGGTATCAGATACTGTGAGTGGAAGGTTCAGCAGTCTTTTCTTCTTCTGACTTAAACATCATATGAATACGTGTATTAAAGCAAAGTTGAATCTCTCAGAATAAGGAAATGAATTTTTTAACAGATGTTAAAAGGCTAATAAGTTCACAGCTCTTAGCACCCATTCGGAATACCAGATTTTTGTACTACAATAAAAATTTACCAGATTTTTGAAAGTATGTGATCTCTTGAATAGAAAAATCATAAGAAACTTGGATCAGATGTCTATTATTTGAAAAACTTTACAGTCCACTAAAGAGTGCTTTTGGCAGGGAAGTAGGAAATGAGTTGGAAAGCATTAATAAACTTTCAGGATGCTTGAAAACACCAGCTTATGGTACTTGATCTTTAACTGAACTCTTAGATTACATCCATTTTTTTGAAACCATAAGTAGTGCTTAGGAAGAAAGACAGTTTATCTAAGTAAAAAAACAGAAGGAGGGGAAAGAAAGTTTAGATTGACAAAAGCAAGAAAAGACAGAAAAAGAAGTACTTGGAAGTTAATATTTTTCGGCATTTTGTTTGAATAATAATCTGTGTACCACAAAAAACTCCAAAAAAACAACAAAACAAAAACCTAATCAGAAAATCCAATAAAATTTCACTAAGGTTCTATCTGAATTTCACTTGCATGTTACTGAATTTCATTTTACAAAGAATTCCTAACAAAATATCATTAGTCTGACACAGCAGCACAGGAAAAGTATGTCAACCAGTTGATAACAAGCAAAAGAGGGTACGTAAACTTTAGGGATCATAGAATTGATTCCAGAATGTCAGTTTGTTCCACTGTCTTGACAGCACTGATTTGTTCAGGTATTAAGCCAGATCTACTTTTCTCCTCCTTAAAAATATTAAGTGGTTAAAATTTAGTACCAGGTTATGTAGAGACAAGAAACTCTGATGAAAATGCTAGTCTCTGAAAAACATTGTTTCTAAAAAAGGTACCAACCTTTGGAGACTGGCCAGAGCCTTTTAAAAATTGGGCATTTACAGAGTTCTTGCTTCCTTTTGAAAAAGGCCTGAAAGCTGGTTTTATACTTTTTTTTTAAAGGATCCAAACAAACTCCCAAATGCCTCTCTCCTTTTGTTTAACATAAATTTGTCAAGACTCTACTGATCTTCCTAAAAGCTTTTACAGAGGACTGGAAAACATGTTTTGTGTGAACTCATGCACCTTAATTAAAAGGTGTCTATGAGTGTAGTGAAGCCTTAATAATGCTGCATTTTATCCAGAATGTTAATTAGGTGTTGTGCTAGATGGATATTAACAAGAAATAAAAGAAAACAGTTTTAAAGAGTACATCTATAAGTCCCCTACCTTTCAACTTTCCTTCCTGTGATCTTTTTATCAGTTCTTCTGTCACATTAGAATTTTATAAGATCGAAACGACTTATGTTCATCATTAAAAACAAAACAAAATTTCTTGAAAACAGTCTTTCTGGCTATGTATGTCAATAATAAACACGAATGAGATCAGGGCAGAAGCTTTCTTTCTTTTTCCTAAGTCTTCATAGCATAATACAAATAGGACCATTCTCTGTGACTGTATCAGAGAAGTAACCAAAGCAGATTTGTAGAGAAACTCTGTGCTACTGAAGTACTTAACTATAAATCTTTAAAGGGCTAAAATAAACCACTTTTGTGTGTATGCTGATGCAATAGATATCAACCTGCCTAGAAAATTAGATGCGTATGACCTTCACAGAGTAGAAGTTGCTTTAGGTGAACTTGGAAACGTTTTCAGAAAATACTGTCTTAGAGCAACTCTGTTTTAAATAATATGGGAATCCATTCTGCTACAAGGAATCATACGCTGAACTAGTGATTTGCAATATTTGCAACATTATAAGAGAAAGAAAAGCTGGAAGACAAAAAGTGAAAGATATTAGGAGATGAAGAAAAATGAAGAGATAGAGGTGACCACCATTCGGTGACCACCTACAGTCTATCACCTCTTGCTGTGAGACTAAGGGGAGTCAGAGCAAACACTGAACAATTTCTTCTCCTACTTTTCAAATTCATCCTAATAAGAAGCTTACAGCCACCAGGGAGCTATATTGGTTAGCATGTTTCTTGTAAATTGCAAGTTGTTTACTAAGGCTTTGAAATTTTTATTTTAAGCTAACATAGGGAAAAGAGGTAGAGTTTTAACCCAAACCCAAGATTGTTAAAACATCATATATCTGAAAAACAACTGTGGAGTGCAGAGCACACAGTTTTGTGTTTGTCCTCTACGACTAGTTATACTGTTATGGCAAATCACTGTCATAAGTTCTCAAGAGCTAACAGTGGTTTGGGGTTATAAACCCAATCATGACCACTTTATTTTTGCCATAACAGGGTCCTGCATGTTTAGTACCGCTGAAGTCAATGGAGGAGCAGACCCTGAATGGAGAATTTGACAATGACATATTTAATTAGATAAAATGATGCAAAAATCTTTGGGACAACAGGCAGGCAGACAAACATTAGAGAGGGAGAGAGTGACTGATTTGAGAGTCACTGTTATGGAAAAAAAATACCAGTGGTTAATTTTGGGTAATAATTATACCTAACATTTCTGCTTGCTGTCTTAATAGCATTAGTGTAATTTTTTCTCTGCTGTTTTGTGAAAATCTGATTTTCCAAGGCCATGCATTCCTTGGGCATCACTTATCAGAAGGACAAAAATGTAGCAATTTTAAAAAAAAGCCTCAATTTTTTCTTCAGAATGATAACTGAGCTCAGAGGTGACCCTTATATACAATTGCAGTTATTCAGGTCTAAAAAGCCAGCAAATTCATATGTAACTATATCTTCCAGCTTCAACAGTAGGGCAGACTGTCAGCTCCCTCATCTGTCAGCACTTGTTCAGGCTAGTAAATGAAGACTGGTGCATACTAGCAGTATCTATTTGCTACAGGATATGCACTCAATAAAGTCACAAAAAGGAGTTTCAAGCAAGGGGCAAAGCCAATCAGTCATTTTCTCCTGTCAGTGATAAGAAAAGCAAGATAAAAGAGAGAGGTGCTTGTCCCGAAGGTGCTATCAGTAGCTAACTGTCACCAAATAAAAATAGTTAAAGTTCTAATGACTGTACTAATTCCATACAAATAAGCTGGGTTCTAGTTAGCCTAGCATTTTTTCTTGCTAGGCCTCTGGCAGGAAAAACAGATATCTTACTGTTTAGAGGACAAATTATGTGTAACTTGCTTTGGGTGAAAAAAGAAATGCCCCAACAGAAGGAAACTCAGAGACATTTTATATCTTTGGAGCTGGAGTCCTTGAAAAGCATGCCGCATCTCATTAAATTAGCAGAAACCTTCCTGCCTTTATTTCTCTGTGTTATGGAAAACTCAGTCACAATCCTCTCCATTCCCAGTGTTTATTTTAATCTTTACCGGTTTACCTTGAGGCAGTAGAGAGGCGTGACATCACCCAGAGAGACTAAAGGAAGATGGCAAAAAGTAATGAGTGTAATGCAGAGGAGCTCTACTCAGTGCATAGTCTCCTCCACCAGTGAAACTGGCTGCTTGGGGAAACATGTCTTTCTATTGCTCAGCCCCATAAGTTGAATCCATCCATAGAGAATTAAAGGGAAACAGTAAAAACTCTGACCTGATATGATTTTGTAACAGACTTTTAGGATACAAAAGACCATAGAAGGTCCAAGACAGTGGAAAATGAGGTTTAAACTCTTCAAATCAGGAGATTTGGAGGGAATGACTGACTAGAGGTTCTGCTGATGCTGTTTCATCTGACATGTATGATTCTAATCGTGTTATGTGCTGCTGTTCATCTCTTCATATCTAGACTGAAGATGTATCTGTCTCTATAAATTGACTGTGCTTTTCCAGTACCATATAGAATCACAAAAACATAGAATAGTTGGGGTTGGAAGGGACCTTCAAAGGTCATACAATGGTTGATTCAACTTAATCAGATACTGCAAAAGGAAGGATGCATTGACAGTTTTTGCCAGGCCTTTACACATGTACTCTTATGTTGTAATGTTTTAGAAATATTTTATACACCTAAAATATAATAAGGAGTCTATTGATTCAATGAGGTCTAATTACATATTTGCAATCTATATACTAAATCAACCCATGCTGTTTGTGGTGATGTGACTCTTTTTAGAATAGTCCATTTTGATGTAACATGGAAGATGCCAAAAAATCTATGCATGAGCTATAAAAGCAATGAAAAAGCATGGAGACTGATTAATGCTGCCCGCTGCCCATGTTAGAACATATTGCAGCTCTCTTGGACAAGTTATCCAAGGAACAGCACTGTGATACCATGACTCAATTTCTCTTCCCACAAGACATACTCATCATCAGATGATTAAAAATAAAAGTTTGTCATTTTACATACAAATATCCATAATAATTTTTTTAAAGTGCAAAAATTATACCCTCCAAAAATTGAAGAAATTTTAAATATTTGAGTATTCCCCCCCTCCAGTTCCAAAATAATTATAGCTTTATATGATAATTTAAAATTAGAAATCAGTGTGTTTTCATATTAAAGTGTCTATCATAAAGGTGTTGTCTACATTGGTAATCTGTATCTGGAAACATGATTTGATAAAATATGTGTGGAGGAAGGGTTCTGTAACTGACATTAAAACAAAAGATAAAAAAGATCCTTTCTATACATTCAAACTCCCCTTCTCCTAACACTTTTTCCTACACTGTCTTTGGAACATTAAAAAAAAAAAAAGCAAAAGCAAAAACATTCAAGTGATGCTTTCAGTAGTGGGTACTTTATTGAAGTTCCATTCCTCTTTCATTTTTTTCCCTGTCAGCTTCTTGCACTGATGTCAGTAATTTAGCTTAGATTTGACTTGTTTCTCACCTCGCCTTTCTGAACCCTTACACAAAAGATGTTCAGAAAGAAACTGTGGTATAGTGATTTCATTCAACCTAAATGTTTGATTTCCACAGTTCCTTTGGATCCAGCTTCCAAAACTTCCACTCCTTAGACACCTCAGAGAAAGGATGCTTTTACTTCACAGCCTGCTGCCACTGCCATCCTGAATACAGATGCTTCCTGTTGTGTTTCTGCTTTCAACCCAGAGGACTCAGGTGGCTCATAAACTACAGGCCTTTTTGTCTCCCCCAGGCTTTTTCTTCATAAACAGCTCTATGGTTGACTTGTTGCCCTGATTTGAGATGCTGGACATCTGAGTGTGTTAAGTAGCCCTGAAGAGGGGATGAAGGTTACTGTATAACTGTATTTCTCTAAACCTAGGTCCCCTGGTGACAGAAAGAAACACCATCTTGAGCACGATGTGACACAGGCATATGCCTCCATGCTTTTTTGTGGTATCACTCTTCATAGCTCATCCAAGATAAGCTGCAATATATCTGAGGCACTGCAGAGGAACCACATCAGAAAACAAGACCTGAGGCAGAGTTTTAAGGACCTTTTTTCCCTGTCACTTTCTGTCGTGGTTTAAGCTAAACCATTCAGGCTAAAGTTGAAAACAGAGCACTGCACCAGCTACTAAGAAGGAGAAAAATGACTGCTACAGCTGAACCCAGGATATTTTCTTTCTGTCAGACAGAAATAAGCTGATGGAGAGCCATCACACTGTCAAACCAGCAGATGTCTTCAAGATATGCACTGCTTTTTCATGAAAGATAAAAGCATCCTTTCAAGGTGGTAAATTCTTCCAAGTGTTAGAGGTTTACCAATCACTTCACAGAGGAGGCAATTCCCCTTTTAGGGGTTTGTGAACAAGTGAAATGGAAGGCCAGACATTGTGAGCAATCAGTCTTATTCTTTGCATAGTACAGCCAGACAGCCACCTTGAATGAATGCTTTAAGAGCTTTAGAAAAATATCCTCTTGAATCTACTGCAATACTGATAAGCTACTGTAGTAGTAACAGCTCCTACCTAATTTCAAGTCTGATTCTTTCTTCTTTTACTACCAAGAAATACTTCATATACTTTTTGCACTGGAATAAAGATCAACCTTCTATTGTGTTTTTACATCTCATGTGGATGAGTCCACATGAGCAGAGCAGTCCATAGACTGCTGGAGTCTTACAGGAGGAAGAATACTTTCCAGTGTTTCAGTTATTTTCGTGACATGACTCAACACCCTATGAAAGCTTTCCAGTTTATCTATGTCCTTCTTCTCTTGTGGATGCAAGCAGTAGGTTAGTCAAACTATAAAAATTAAATACTAAGGTAAACTCACCTGCATACAATTATTTCAAATTAACTGATTAAACATTGAAGAATTGCAAAAGGTTATGGTCAAGTTACCAGCAAAGCAGAGTACTTTGCCTAAATAGGCTATCCTCTTCATTAGTATCAAACCCTAAGTTTTTGTATTTGCAGTCAATACCAGTCAGAATACTGTTTTTTCTGTGGACTTAATGTAACTCCTAAATAAGGCAGGACTAGAACTAATGTCAGTAATACTCCTCCAAAGATGCACAGTTAGTGATGAGATCTGACCAATAGTTTCTTAATGAAAATGCCCTGCATTCCCTGATGAGTGCAAAGACCTTATGCACATAATATGGATTGTATTATGTTTACCAATTAAAAAACAAACAAACTACTACCAAGATGTTATGTACAGCTTTGAAAAAAAGGCAGTATATTCCTGAAAGAAAATGATATGGAGATGGGAATCCACCAAACCCAACAACAATAGCAAATTGGTTTATGAGATGAATGGCACTGTTAATGGTGCTTAAAATGTTCTTGAAAATACATACTTAGAGATGTACTGGGGGCTGTGAAGACCAGGGTAGGATATTAAGAGAATATGTACCTCCTACAGTGGGGCCAAAAGCATGAAAACTGTTGTCACCCGTGAACCAACCAAAGATAGCTCATGCACCTTCACTCATCAGTGTCTAGATCAGCACTCAGTGTGTTGATTTTTGCAAATCAAGTTCATAAAATTCTAAAAAAAAAAAAAAACCAGCTAATATTATTAATGTATTCGCGCACTTTTATTTCTAATTAATTTTCTACTAATAAAATTGATTGAATTAATGTGCATTGCTCTCATTTATTTCTTTCTTTTTGTAGCTTTTTCATTGTTTGGGGAGTTGCCAGTTTTTCTAAGCGCTTTCCCTTATCCTCTAAGCTAGTTTTCTGTTTGCTTTGAGGTTTGACTAAGTTATTTTTTCCCAATAGCATTTTAGACATCCAGTTTCAAATTACTAAATAGTTTGTGAAAATAATTTAGATTTTTCCAATTGAGTTCTGTGTCACAGCTGATTTGTTTCATAATTGTTTTCAGTTTTGTTGAACTGACCCTCTTAAGTGTATATCTCATTGCTGTCTTTTATTCTGTTTGCACACAGTAGTGAAATCAAGTTTTAAGTGTTTGCACCTAAGAAACCACTTTTTTTTAGCTTTGTGATCAGGTCCTCTTTATCTGTCAAAATGAGGTATAAGGCAGAATTCCTCTGTGTAGGATGAAATGTTCTCTAAGTTAAGCAGTTGTCATTTATAATTTTTTAGCAATCCGCAGGACATTTCAGTACTAGCAGTTTGTAAAACCCCAGCATATGTCAGGTAGATTGAACTCTTCCTCACCCCCCTTCCCTTTCCCTGATAAAAGTTTTTCTTTCTACACATTATAGGTAGGTGCTTGAGTGCAAACCATACCATGGAGGAGAAAAATTGTAAGAAAGGAAGAAAGTAGATAGGTGGATTCATTATCCAGATAATTACTGAACCAGAAAAGGTGATGCTAGAGATGGTCTGGTCCTTGATTATTTGCCTTGGTAGTCATCTTCCTTCACTTCCTGCTGAACATTCATGGAAGTAGAGCACCCCTGTTTCAACAGGTGCAGCACACAGTTATTTCTTTGCCTCCCAAAGGTGTAAGGAACAACAGTGTACCAACACAGAAGCTATTCCAAACCATCAAAGCATCTGTCTGTAAAAAGCACATAAATAATACATTTGTTCTGAATGTGAGATAGTTTATTATGTTGTCACATTGATTCATGATTCAAAATTATATGCCTTACAACAATATCAGTTAAATTAGAGCTTCCCAGCAGTGGGAAGAACTTCCCAAACATCAGTGAGGAGAAGATGGAGTTTAACTGAATTTTGGAAATGTGGGGCTGAGACATCATTCCAGATTTGTCCTTTTTTATCCATAACAGCCTGCAGCTTCACTCTCTTTGTTGTCTGTATCATTGCTTTTGCCTTTGTCTCTTATATCATTCTACATTAAAAACTGGATTTCTGACTGTACTAACAAATTAGAGTTCTGGGGGTTTTGGTGTGGGTTTTGGTTTTTTGTTGGTTTTTTGTTTTGTTTTTTTTTTTGTTAGTTTGGTTGTGGTCTTTTTTCCACATGGCTAAAGAATTCTAAAAATAAAATAGGAAAGGCTAACACAAAGAGAATAAACTTTTTAAATATCACTGAATATAAGTTCTCTGGGCCTGATAAACTACTTCTGTAGCTATTTAAAGATGTATAGATGAAGCAACAGTCATCACACTAATGAGACCCTGAAAATTTGTGAAGGATTAAAGTGATGAAGTGTTGAAAGACTGGAAAACCAAATAAAATAGCATTGAATGAATACACAAAGAAAATTAAGCATCCATAAGTCCTTAAATTATGATAATTAAATCAGAATGGAAATGAGATTCATGGGATATCTGCCATCTTGAAGCACCTAGGAAAACGAATCAGCTAACTTGGAGCAGTCAGGAGCAAATTCAATCAAGGAAACTTAATGTCTCTCTGCAAAAACAGAACAGACCTCTCAGTCAGCAAAGCCAATGAGCATCTCACATTTGGGCTTCAAATAGGTTCTTACGTTGCGTTTCATGTTGTACTCATAAATGTCCTTCAAAATGTAATGACAGTATAGCTTCAGCCTAACTAGAATAAGTAGGTTGATGCCTGCAAAACCCAGGTCATCACTATTATCAATAATTCACTATCCAAGTAAATGGTAGTAGACCTACACAGTGGGCTATCCTGTGCCTACCAATACTAAATCCTTTCTTTAGCAATGCTGATGGTGGAATATACATCATCTTCTGATAATTACGGATTCATCAGAGATAGGAGTATGTTTGACAAAAGAATTTCATAGTACATAAGAAAAAATTCAAAGAAGAATAAGAAGAATTTCAAAGTACATAAGAAAAGTGTATATTTCAGTAAGAACAAAGCTGTATACCACAGAAAACAAAACCTGACAACTGATGGAATATAGGAGATAGAACATATCTACATTGCACACAATAACTGAAACAGCCCTTCCTGACTTTTACTTGCGAATTTTTTTGTGACTTAATCTCATGTCATGACACTGACCTGTGTAGAGAGGTAACAAGAAATTTGTTTCTTCGTATTTCCTGCTAATTTGTTTCTCCTTCTATTTGTGCCATCGGGACCCATTTTGGTGATTTAAATTAAGCTCTAGAAGTAGGAGTGATTGTGAACACAATTCTGTGTCCATTCCACTAAAATAAAGTTAAAAATACAACCACAAATACATTAGTGACATTGGTCATGTTTGCACAAAAAGCTTCTCTTTGAAGTAAGCCATTTCCTTTTAAAAGTTCAATGAGTGTTGCTGCAAGATGATGCCAATTTGGAGGCACATACTAAATATACCAAATGCATGTTATGAGAGTAATATAGCTGTAGATAATTTATCAAACCCATTAATTAGAAGTAAAAAAAAAAAATTGGGATAGGATTTTTTCTCATATGAAAATCATCATTTGGTAATTATATATGACTGGTAAAAGTAAAATGAAGAAAAGGATAGCTGTATTTGATAAATTAAACAGATTTACAATAATATCTACATAATTTTTAAAATATCAAGAAACCTGTGCCCTGTTTACATATTCCAAGAAAAAAACAATATTAATTTCCCTTTCTTTTTATTAAATTTTACTTCTTGAACTATGTACACATATCATTTTTCTGTTTATCAAAGGTCACGTGAAATTGTATATGAAACTAATGCATTGTATTGGCTTTAAATTTGAAATTAAATTGGCATGTTTAAATTGAAAAATAATATCTGAAGCATAAGATTAAATAGAGAAATGATAAACAGGCGAAAACTTGTTAAGCAAACTATTAAATTAGTATCAAATTGTACATTCCTTGGCTATTGCAAAACACTGTAAGCAAAGTAATTGGTAAGGGTTGAATCAGTTCTCCCTTATGTATATCAATTTGGCATTTCAGGAGGAAAATTTCTTAGAAATGAGAAGAAAAATCCAAAGAAAACAGGAGTTTGCGTAACCTTTTCTTCAAGTGAAACTCTGAAAAGGCATTTAAATAACTAATAAAAAATAATAAATGTACATTTCGACAACTTCATCACCCCATCATTGTGTAGAAAAAGGCATTCAAGTACTGTGAAAATAGAGTTTAGAATATCGAACATCCTCTAAGACTTCAGGTTCCTCTATTGCGTGGAGGTTCCTTGACTGAGTGGAAGACAACTTCCTTCTGCAAGTAATAGAGGAGCCAACAAGGAGAGGTGCCGTGCTTGACCTTGTGCTCACCCACAGGGAAGGACTGGTTAGAAATGTGACACACCAGGGCAGCCTTGGCTGTAGCACTCATGGCATGCTTGAATTTGAGATCCTCAGGACAGCGAGAAGACCATGCCACAAGCTCACTGCCCTGTGCTTCAAGAGAGCAGACTTTGGCCTCTCCAGGAATCTGCTTAGTAAGGTTCTATGGGATATAGCCCTAGAGCGCAAGGGGGGCCCAAGACTATTGGTTGATATTCAAGCTCAAGAGTGTTGCATCTGAACTAGAAGGAAGTACAGCAGGAGGGACAGGAGACCTCCTTGGATGGATAAGGAGCTGCTGAGGTAAATTCAAAGAAAAAAGAGGCTTATAAAAGGTGGAAGCAAGGACAGGCAGCCTGGGAAGAATACAGGGATGTTGTCCGGGAAGCTAGGGACCAGGTTAGGAAGCCTAAGGCCCACCTAGAATTAAAATTGGCTAGGGATGTTAAAGATAACAGGAAGGGATTCCATAGGTACATTGCAAATAAAAGACAGACTAGAGACAATATAGGTCCCCTCCAGAAGCTATCAGGAGAACTGGCTACCCTGGAATTGGGGAAGGCTGAGGTTCTTAATGACTTCTTTGCCTCTGTCTTCACTACCAAATGCTCTGACCACATCACCCAAGTCTTCGAAGGCAGACGCAAGGACTGTGAGAATGAAGACTGTAGGCCAACTGTAGGAGAGGATCTGGTTCAAGACCATCTTAGAACTTGAATGTGCACAAGTCCATGGGACCTGATGAAATCCATCTGCAGGTCCTGAAGGAGCTGGCAAATGAGGTTGCTAAGCCACTGTCCATCATACTTGAAAAACCATGGCAGTCAGGTGAAGTTCCTGACAACTGGAAAAAGGGAAATATAACCTCCATTTTCAGGAAGAGGAAAATGCATAACCCAGGGAATTACAGCCCAGTCAGTCTCACCTCTGCGCCTGGCAAAATCTTGGAGCAGATTCTCCTGGAAGGCATGCTAAGGCACATGAAAAACAATGAGGTGGTTGATGACAGCCAGCGTGGCTTCACTAAGGGGAAATCCTGCCTGACCAATCTGGTGGCCTTCTATGATGGGGCTATGGAACTGATGGACGGGGTAGAGAGTTGATGTCTTCTACCTGTATGTGTGCAAAGCATTTGACACTGTCTCACATGACATCCTTGTCTCTAAGTTGGAGAGACATCAATTTGGTAGGTGGGCCACTCAGTGGATAAAGAACTGTCTGGATGGCAGAACACAAGCAGTTGTGGTCAATGGCTCAATGTCCAGCTGTAGACCAGTAATGAGTGGAGTCCCTCAGGGATTGGTGTTGGGACCGGTCTAGTTCAACGTCTTTGTCAGTGACATGGACAATGGGGTTGAGTGTGCCCTCAGCAAGTTTGCCGATGATACCAAGCTGGGTGGTTCAGTTGATACACTGGAGGCAAGGAATGCCATCCAGAGGGACCTTGACATGCTTGTGAGGTGGGCTGATGCCAACCTTATGAAATTTAACCATGCCAAGTGAAAGGTCCTACACCTGGGTAGGAGCAATCCCAGGCACAGCTACAGGCTGGGCAGAGAAGAGATTGAGAGCAGCCCTGTGGAGAAGGACTTGGGGGTG
>JAOEHY010002819.1:0-28931 GCA_025447955.1 Psilopsiagon aurifrons | reverse complement strand
GAAGACTTATTTCTGGCTAATTATACCTGGCATTACATGAGGAAAAATGCTTGGTGGGCTCATTTGATTTTAGTGCTTTATTATGTAATTTTGTGAAGCTGACATCCATTTTTGCTTGTTTTTTGTATGCCAAGAAGGTATTGCCATTGAGCCTTCACCATCCTTTCTTTCCTACAGCGCCTGACAGGAACACAGAATTTTGAGCCAGCAGAAATTTTTGAATTGGTGACAAAAGTACTGAGGAAATGCAACGAGAATGCTGAAAATGTGTACCTTGTGTAAGTCCAAGACAAAAAAAACAAAACAAAAAAAACAAAAAAAAACAACCACCACCAAAAAAAAAACACACCCAAAAAAAAAAAAAAAAAAAAAAAAAAAAAAAAAAAAAAAGCCCCCCAAAAAACTCCAAACCAAACAAAAAGAAAATGCTAGGTGTGCGAATCTCCTGCCCACCCCTCAAGTGTGGCACTGGTGTAAATTCAGCCCAGAAATGTGTCTTCCTTTGGTGGCATCTTTCAGAAAAGGTGTGAAGGACTGCAAGAGCTGTCAACTGGAGATCAATGACCCAGCAGAGCTGCCCTGTGGCCACATTTTCTGTTCAGATTGCATCCGCGAATGGAGAAGCAAGCAATGCAAGATCTGCAAGAATAGCTTCCCAGAGGATTACACACCCAAAGCTACCGTGGCCACAAGGTATGCTGTAACTACTAGAACTAGTTCTGTTGTTTCAGCCTCTATCACTTTGTATAAAATCCTGGACTAGTTACCAGAGCAGGGGCCACACAAATGTCATTAACATGTGAGCTCCATGGAAATGTCAGTATTTACCGTATGTAGCAAACCTTTGGCTGTGAAAGGATTCACGTGAAGTGATCTGGGGTCAGTTTCAGCCTTTTACCTCCATCTCAACAGGCAGTCTATCCAGGCATAAATAATACATGAGAATCCTTTTGTCTTTGTTCTCTATCTAACTTGAGTGGAGAGGAAGAATACAGGGAAGAAGAAAGTTTGTCTTCAGTATTGAAGAAAAAGGGAGTAGTGGGTTTTCTAGGGGTTAATTATCTTCTCTATTTAAAATGTGTATTTTTTTTTTTTCACAGTCAACATATACCTGGTCTTCTGGTCACATTCAGAGAAGCAGAAAAGACAAGTTGCTTCTTTGCTTTATTGAGCTTTGATTCTTGACTTTATTCCTTCCCACAGAGAAGCTGTTGAAAGTCATAACAAATTCAGGAGGAAATGTAACTCCTTCTTTATGGAGTTTGTCACCACATCTGTCTTGGGAGACAAAGGCATACCATCCTCAAAAGTGATCACTCAGCTGATCCAATTTGTGGCTTGCAAGCCATCCAGCCCTGAGCACCAAGCAGTAAAAAAGGGTAAGAATCTAACTTCACTGGGACCCTGACCAGATTTGTACTGAAGAAAAATGATGAATGCCATCCTTCATTTTTTAGTGCGCAAGTCAGAAAGTGAGCTGTCACCCTTTCAAGAGTGCATGGACACTGGTGCAACAATCAAGTCCTCCCTCTTGAAATTGCTCCTGAGATATGGGTTAGTGTGAGCTAGCTCTTAGCCTGATCACTGAGCCACTCAGGCTACATGAATGCTCACATTTAATGGTTTTGTTGTTTGTTTTTTTAACATAGGTTCAACAACATAAAGATTCACCTAGAAAAATACCTTTCTGAGATGGAGAAAAAGATAACCTTCAACAAAAGTAACTGGGAACATTTCTGCTTCATGGTGGTGCACTGTCTGGAGGTAAGTGCAAATATCTGTGCTACTCTTTGCAGATCAAACTCTTCCTCTCTCTTTCCTTCCACTGGCTCCTAAGGCTGCCTGTAACAGGCTGCTGATCTCCCTTCCTAAGCGTAGTCTAGAAGAATCCAGACCTGAGTTAGTAATATCCATTGTAAAGTCTGAATTTTGGAACTCTAGCTCCTGGAGTCCAGGGCTGCTCATGGCCCGATTTGTAAACCACGAGAGCCTCCCATAGCTGATAATCTGAGCAGAACTGTCCCTGGTCTCTGCTCCACTTTGAACTGGTGCTTTGCAGATATGCACAAGCACATCATTTCAACACATGATTCTTCACCAAGTGAATCCAGAAAGGAGGCAGTCCTCTCCTGCCAGAGAAGCAGAGCTGGGACTACTCTCACTGGGATACATTTAAAGCAGTCATTGAGGGCACTTGAGATTTACAGGGTACAGTGTCACAGCAGAAATGAGTCCTGCACCTGGTGAAGAAGCTTAGGAAAGAAGAAGAGACTATGCAGGACCTATGGCAGCTTTGGACTCTTACCTTTCCCTCTCTCTTCCCATTGAACAGGATTCTATGTATCCCTCTTCCCAAGACAGTGTCAACCAGCTTGCTGAAAGCTACCTTTCTAGTGCAGACCTTTCTGCTTTCTGCTCACAAGAGGCCTCAAAAATTGACACCCTCCAGTTCATAGCCTGTCTCCGGTTCTCCATCAGCCATGTGGCCACTGTGCTTGCCAGACAGGTGCTCTGTGGTGAGTCAGAGAACATGAGATTTGTGAAGAAGCCAACAACAACAACAACAAAGACAAAGTTTTGTCTAAATTTAAGAGATTTAACAGAGGAATTTTCAAGAAGTGATTCAGGATCAGCAGGGCTAATTTATTTCTTTTAAATCTAGATGATTTTTTAACCCTCTTATTCTGACACTATGAAACTATTTTCTGGCAATCCTTAAACTGAATGGTGCTAAAGTAGCTAAATTTTATACATGAATGGGTTGCATTCAAAGACGTGTATGTTGCACCCAAAATGTATATGCTACCTTGAATTTGTTGTTTTCCCCTGAAGACGTTGAAGACCTTTTTTTCTGGATTATTTTTTCAGCATGGGAAAAACTGAATATCCAGGTTGTGTTCAGAATTAAAAGAAACTTATATGAATATTGGCATTTCCCCTGAAAAATAGTTCACCAGACTTAAGGGGTGGTGTGCAGCACAGTATTAGTCAATGGAGTTCACAATGAACATGTGTGAGCCTCTCAGTTTAGAAGCGAATGTACTGCACTTTAAATTCTGTCAAGTCACTTCCTTACATCTTTGTTAACTTCAAAGAGTGTCCAAGTAAAGTCTGAGTGAAGAGATCAACACAGTCTTATCTCAACCCATATAATAAACACAGATACAGGAGATCCCATATAAGGCCAAGATATGAATATGTCAGAAGATTCACACTCATCCTAGCTACCTAGAATGAAGCCATGAGATTTTGAGAGCTTTCCTTATATGCTTTCCTAGATATGCTAGAGAAGATTACCTGACCTAGATCCTATAAAGACCAAAAATGGGATAACAGTGGACCATTAAGTCCGCATAATCACTGCCCAGTATTCTACTTCCCTGCATACTGCAGGTATTAAGAAGCCCAGGATACTATGGTTGCAGGATGTATTTCTACTCTTGGGGGAAAACCTAAGCAGGTGGTGTGTTTACAAAATGATCTACAATACACAACTGTATGGGAGTAAGCCTAATGAAAAATCTCACTGGTAGCTGCAGATCAAAGCAAACCATCTCCTCGTGGGAACAGGCAAGAGGAGCAAGACTTGGTGAATGCAATGAAGGAGCTGGTGATAAATGCACAGACACCGTGGCCTCAAATATTCCTCATTAAAAATCTCTGTAACAACTATGGGTTCATCCCAGCACAGAAGATCCTTCAGGCAGAAAAATGGATTTTACCCAGAGGGTTTGAAATTTCACAGGTGAGTGTCTTCCAAAATCTTCTACATGTCACTGAAGTTGGGCCACCCAACCACACAGGTGCACCCAGGCTTTTCTTTGCCACTAGCTCTGAGGCTTTGCAACTGCCTAACTTGAGTCCTGCCTGGTGAATTGCACCTTGTATTGCAGCCTGTGTGCCTTACCAGAGCTGATGAGATAGGAAACACGCATCTTAAGTAATGAAAAAATTCTTCCTGGGGCTTTCCTCCATTCTGGGGAGAGTTCCTCTAGAGAACTATTTTACCTGCTTCTGCTAGGCATGTGACTCTTCCCCTGAAGGGACCTATTGGTGTATTTGGAGGACTGTAGAATCTAGAAAAATTGCGTAGCAAAATCCAGGCAGAACAGACCCCATATCGCTACAGCACTCCAACCTTTCCCCCATGATACAAGTACAAATTTTAAACAATGTAAAAAGCTTGCTATAGTCGCAACATAAAAACAACAATCTCACTTTTGAGGGGTTTATCTCAGTGCTTCAGTGAGTTTGATATAGCCTTCTACATGCTGGAGGTATCTTCATTGTGATAACATAACTTATATCTGTGTTTCACAGCATGCGGGTGACTGGTCAAATATAATGCTGGTGCTTCCAGCAGTGGACAGAGCGAAAAACCAAATAAAAACCGGAAATCCCCAGGAAGTCCAAAGGCTGATAGTGAGTATCCATTGTATCTTCTGCATAAGATTTCTGTGGGTGTTATGGGGTGTTTGTAGAAAGATACAGGAATTTTCTCCTGAGTTGAAGACAAAAGGATCACATTTGTGTAAAACACTGCTTTTGTAACCTAACAGTGGTCACCTCATCAAAAGGTGCCTTACGGGTCTTCTTAAATTCCATCTGGTTTGTCTTTTCTAGCCTGTCATGAAACAAATGGAAATCATCCTCCAAACACCAGTGCCCCCAGAAGAGTCTCTGGAAAACAAGATTGAGAAGATCTGTGCAGAGTTTGCTCTGTGCAAACACAAAAACAAGGTCTTGATGGAGGTGGTGTTTCACACTGCATTTACTCTGGCACTATCCCAAAGTCCCCTTGCTCAACTTTTCAGAATTATCTGCTTTAAGCCTTGTAAGGTGAAGGTAAGTCAAGATGCAGGGATACAGTTTCTTCCTTCATGATAACACTGTTGGGGTGGGACCTGCTCTTACACTACCAGCTCTGTCAGATTTGGTTTGGGTTAGTTTGCAGTTTTCTGGTTTGTTGCAGACACCAAATGGAGCTTTCTAGTTCTCCCTTCTAGACAGCCCACTTAAAGGAAACTGGGACCATCAGTGGATAGTGATGGTCTATCTGTATTGATAGTCCATCACTGCCTGTATTGAAAGTGGGAGACAGCCAGCTGGAGATGCCCCTATCTCTCCAGTGGGTCTAAGGGGCCCTGCCAAATGTTAGCTGTCTACTGAGCTTACATGGCTCAAATGCTAGCCCAGACTTCTTCATTCTGACCACAAATATGCCAGCTGTAAGTAACAATTATTATTTTTTTTTAGTAGATTAGGCCTCCCCTCTTTGCATCTAATGGTGCATAAATTGTTCCTGTTATTTGGGGAATGCAGAAAGTATTTGAGATATGCATTGCCCATCTCTTGGCTATAAAGATAATGGCAGTGTCCAGATCCTGCTCTTTCCCTGTGAATCCTCAGTTTGGTAGGAAGATACCGAAAAAGTTATGAAGATGCTAACTTGGGCATCACTGTTCTTGTAAGCCCAGCCAATCCCCAGTGTGTCCCCAGCTGATATAATGCTATGTGCCTTGGTCTCAGACAAGCTTTTTTGTGCACCCATTTACACCTTTATGTGTTTATCTCCAGAACAATTATTTCTCCAGTAGGTGAGAAGAAAACTAGGAAAATGGTTACAGAATTCCTCAAATCCTTTTTTATACCTCTGTTTCCTTTCTAAGAGGTCCTACCTTCCCACCATGCCAGGAGACCTGCCTTTTGATGAGAAGAACTGGAAAACTGGTCCAAATGATACGCTTTGGAGTAAGTGGTGGGAAAATTTTACCTCAGTCCAGCCCAGGTGCTCCTATATGGATGGCAAACACAGGGAACTGGCTATAAATGTTCCAGGAGATGGAGGGAAAGGAGGAACAGGTAGATGGAGTGCTCTTGTTGGGTACTTCACTGGTCTGCTCTTGGCATCAGGACCTTCAAGCCCATTTATGCTAAACTCTGTGAGAACAATGTTGTGAGACCAGATCCCAATAGATGAGAAGAATGTCCTACTTAAGAAAAGCCTGTCCAGTGAATTTCTGATTGTGCTTACATTATGGAGGATTTTGTAATTGGGAGATAATTAACAGATTAATCTAATTTCCTTTCCTACCCAGTTTGTCAGTGCGGATCATACTGGACCATCACTGATGTAAGTTGCCTTCTGGCTTTTTTGTGATGCTGGGGATCTTCTGTCTGCTGGTAGGTTTTCTGCTAGGTCTCACACTGCTGTCGTATCTTTACCTATAGTGTGGGTGTCCTTGGGAAGTCAAACGATGCCTATGTGGTGCCAAAATTGGAGGACATAAACACAAACCTGAGAAAGGTTTTGTGAGGATAAAAATGTAAGTTGATGCTCCCTGCACTACAGCCCAAGAGAGATGGACACATGTGGCCGCCTGACCCTCTTTCCATTCTCTGGTACACTGTAGCTGGGCAAAGCAAGGTCTAAATCTTGGAAATACATACTAAGGGGTATAGAGAGAAGAGAAAGCTTGAGTGGTATGAAACAGCTGGAAAGAGCATTTCTTCAGCAGCAGTTCTTCCCTTCCAAAAGTTTCACCTCACCCCATGTTCAGACTTGTTCTGACCCAAGGATGACCATGCCTCTGTCAATGTTAACTTACATGAGAGGAGCCTAGTCACTGAGAAAGTAAACTGAACTAGATTTCCTTATCACAGCACACAGGATAGAACAGGAAAAGGATACATCCTTGGAAGCCCTTCCTTACGGAGAACTGAACCAGAGAGGGACCTGTCACCTGCCTCTGTCTGTCTCGCAAGAGCTCTGCTGCATTCATCCATGCTGTTGGGCATCTGTACAGACAAAGGGGTGAGACAGCCATATTCTTTTCTCTCCCTTGCCTCCTCTCTGTCTGCTCACTCCACTCAGCCTGCAGTTTCCTCATGATGAATAGCTTCTGCCCTATTCAGAGGATGAATATGGCAGAAGCTTTCTTGAGAGCTAAATTAAGAAACCACCCTGTGTTCCAGGCAATTCTGAGTCTGATGACAGAGAAGCCAGAGGATGTGGCAAAATTTTTCTGGGGCCACCTTGAAAAAGATATTGAATGCCTGGCAGAGGCAAGTAGCAGAAACATGGAGGATGCCGCAGTGACAGTCCATCTGTTCCTTCAGCACCTGAGCAACAGTGCAAACAGTAAAGGTATATTCCACCCCCTGGGACAAGTTGGTTTTCACACAGCCACTGGACCTAGTGGCTCTTATCTCACAACTGCAGCTGTTCTGCACAGCCTCCAGTGTCTACTAGATGAGGGTCCTTATTATGCTTGCATTTCCTACAGGACAAAATGTGGACTGGAATATTTTGCTTAGCCAAGAAGACAGAAGGCAGTGGGAAACCTGCTTTAAAACCCTGACTCAGCCATTCTTCAAGGTATGCAAGGAACTCATTGCTGTGTGTTGTGGTTTAAACCCAGTCAGTAACTAGGCACCACACAGTCACTTGCTCAACCCCTCCTTCCTCCTGACCCTGCCTCATTCTTCAACAGGAAAATTTTACTATCTGCTCCCTTTCTTCAGAGCCACCATTGTCTTCACTCATGAAAAGACTTGTAAGTCCTCCCAAACCCCTTTGTAACAAAAGGCAGCACCTAACAACCCTTCAAATTCCACAGGACTTGGAGCAGAACCTTACTTACGTCAAGCAGCAGAGAATGAGAGATCTTCAGGGCTCCAGCTTGCTTCTACAAATAGCTGGTGACCAGATGACCGCTTTTGAAGACCAGCCAAGCCTTGGACTGATTGGCCTCTCCTACATGTGGAGATATGAACAGAAGGTGTCCATTCAGACCCTGATGCATCTCCTTCAGCAAGAACACAGAGCAAGTGAAGGAAGTCGCTACCCTGTTCTTCTGGAGCTCATGTCTAAGGTTTGCTGTAGAAACTTTCCTCCTGCTTCAAAGCAGAGACAGGCACTATGGCAATTCACCATTGTTGGTATCAGTGGGGTGCCAAGTTGATTTATTTTCCTGTGTTTCCTAGTATAGTGCCCCTCTCACAAATACCACACAATGCCAGGCACAATCCTGGTTTCTCAGATAAATTTGTAGATTGCAAAGTCATGCTGAATTTTCCCTTCCAGATAAAAAACATCCAGCATGTCCAACATCTGCCTGACATTTTGAGTCTGCAGAAGGCTCTGATACACTTCTTCCAGAGCTGCCATGGAGGGGAAATATACTCTGTACAACAGTTTCTAGACCAACACGAACTTTCAGGTATGACATGGACCTATTCTGATCCCCGTAAACTGGCTTATACAACTCAATACCCACATGCTCTGCTATTATGTTACAGCAGGACCTGTGATTTCTGTTGTGAGCTGTGAGGGAGCAGCAAACACAAGACTGCTGCATAAGGGAAGATAAGCCACAAGCTAAGGGTGACCACAGTACAGACCAGGTAGAGACCAAGGTGAAGTCCCATAGGATCGGGGCAAGGCAAGGGTAGTGACAACAGGGTTCCGTCAACATCCAGTGATCATAACACAAGGCAAGGTATTAAGTCCAGGAGGAGACTAGGAGGTCCAGTCAATAAATTAGGAGAGGAGGAGACAGGGCCGCTTACAACTCAGGCACTGTCCTGAGCTTGCATGTGTCTCCCGGGCCCATGGGCAAGGGATGAAGTGAAGTCTTCAGGTCAGGCTGATCAGGGCTATTAGGGCCTGTTAGTGCCCTCAGGGCCATGACGCAAGCTCACAGTGATCATCTCCACCTTTATGGCCACCTTTGGTGTTTGAGGGAGAGGGTAGAGGTCTCCAAGATGCTGGAATGATTTCTGAAACATTAGAATGAGTCTTGGGCAGATTGCTTCCCACCCTCAGAGTAGGTATAGCCAGCAGGACTTGAGAAACTTGTAGACTGTTCCTATGGGCAACATATACAAGACAGGGTTTTAAGACTGGAAGACTGGGTATTAGCATGGTGCACATGAGCTGGGATTCAGCACTCCTTAATGCCAGATATGATATAATATGGGACAGAAACAAATCAACTCTAGTTAAGCTTGGAGCCACAGCTGTGAATGGCAGCCAAGGCCCAGTCTAACACAGCTTACTGTCTTTCAAGTAGACAAAAATAAATCTTTTTCAGTTCCTTCCTTTTGGAAGCATGCATTGACATTTCTGTTTTACTCCTGTCTCTGTGCCTGAAGAGGACCAGCGTTCAGCTTTCTGCCGAGCTATAGAGACCATCCAGAAAGTCTGGAGCAATATCAGAATGAAACCACTGTGCTCAGGTATTTAAACTTCCCAGGTACTGTTACCTCCTTTTCCTAAGCCCCTGATGAAGGATGGAGCTCATGCCAGTTGCTGAGCTTCCCTTGGTTTGACCCCCTAGCTGAGAAAAATAAAATAAAATTAAAACCCTTCAAAACCAACAAGACCTAATATAAAAAAAAAAAAAAAAAAAAAAAAGTAAAAAATATTTCAACAAAGTCTACCCAGAGTTTCTCCCTTAGGAGAATTCTTAACACCACCTGCATCAGAACAGAAACCCTCTTTTGTTACAGATGTCAGAGTCATCCCAGACAAGTTGCCAAAGGACATCAATGCCGACACTCTGGTCCTGAAACTCCTCCCAACTCCGCTTTCTGTTGGTTACCTTGTGACAAAGCTCCTTATACAGCTCCAGAACAGTTGTGTGGACACAGCTACACAGATCACAAGGGAAAAGCAACAGTAAATTTCAAATCATCCCTCTGGAGAAAACCAGAACTCAACTACAGCTGCAGTGTCACTGACTGCAAAGTAGGATGAGGTAAGAAGCAAACTGCTATCCTTAACGGGTAACTTCTTTTCCAGGATGATCTCTGCAGAAGAAGTGAAACCATACTCAGTGTTGAAAATAACTGAGAATGACCTGATCACTGCAACACTGGTCAACTCTCAGTATGTGATACATGAAGATGGCACCAAGACAACCCATTTTGACTTCCAGACACTACAGCAGCAAATGATCCAACGTTTTATCAGTGGAAAACCTAACATCAGAGCTCAGGTGAGCTTAGCACAATGCACTTTCAGCACAAGCAAAGTTGCAGTGTTCCAGGCCAGAAGATAGTGTACGATTTTTCTTACAGCATCTGGTATTCACCTCTTCAGAGCTGGAGCAAACACAGGTGAAGGTGCCTGTACGTTTGGCAGCCCACCCCCCACTCTGCATCTGTCTGTATTCCTTGGATTGTGTGGTCAAAAACCACACTGTGCTCAGCAAACCTTGGTGCTGTGACAGGCAATGTGAGCCTTTCTCTTCAAAGCCTGCAGGGGAGGTTGGCCTGAATTATCTTATAACCAAGGAAGAGTCAGATGCTATCTAAAAAGATTTAAGAGAGTTGAGTCCCTGGGCATACTGTAGGGCTGGACCTCTAAATCATACTGGAGAGGTCAGTCTTCTGCTGTGGTAGACATCTTCACTTAGTCACATTAGCCTTTGGCTTTTCTCCAGAAGCTCTCAGGGGACCAGATTTGCAAATGGTTATTCTCATCTGACAAGGCAGGCCAGAGATATACACCTCAAAATTTACAGCTTGTGGGACAACAATGAATTTAAGTACCTAAATCCCTTCAGCTCCTTTAAAACTCTCAGGTGATTATGTAGACTTAATCTGGGATTTCCTATGACCACTGGTTGCCCCAAGTATTTCTTATGTCAGAGGTAAAGTCTGCTAGGTGTTTAGATTCGTGAAATGTGAAAATCTGGTTTCGAGGGAGTAGGAATAAGGGGTTCAAGGGCATTATAACAGTCACATAGTGATTCTGGCTTACATGCTTGTCCAGTAGTAGAGTAGAATAGGCAGAGAAATAGACACACAGTCACAGAGAAACTTGAAAGAGTTTGGCTGGAGAGGCCTCTGGATGCTTCTGGTCCAGCCATTTTCTCCAAGTAAAGCTAACTTCAAAGTGAGAGCAGATTGCTGTGGGTGATGTACAGTGCATGGATGAATTTTGGAAATCTCCAAGGATTGAGATTCACCACCTCTCTGCCCCTCTGTTCTCGTGTTTTAGCACCCTTACTGTGAAAATATTTCCTGTGTGCTTAAGTAGGAGATCCCATGTTACTCCTTGTCCTTATTGCCTTCACTGATATCCCCCTTTTATTAGTGGAAGTACAATTAGAAGTGCAAAAACTCTCCCCATAGAGTTCTCTTTTACAGGGTAAACAATTCCTTGCATCCTGTTCTGCCTACATTCAATTATTCTGTTGGGCTCTGCTGGACTCACTTCAGTTTGTCAATGTCTCATGTACTGAGGAACCCTGTATTGGATACGGTGCTCAAATGTAATCTCATGAATGCTGACTAGATGGAAAGAATCATTTCCCTTGTTCTACTGGCTACACTCCTGCTAATACAGCCCTTTGTGACATGGTCTTTTTCACCATAATCACTGCTGACTATGGTTCAACCTGTCCGCTAGGACACACAAATCTTTCCTGCAAAAGCTGCTCCAGAGCTGGTTTCCTATGATTGTTCCATCCCAGATGCAGGGTTTTGCATTTGCACTTGCTAAAGTTCATGAGGTTTCTGTTAGCCCATTTCATCAGCATGTTGAGAGCTCTCTGAATGGCAGCCATGCCCTTCAGCACATCAGCTCCTTTCCCCAACTTGGTATCAGCAACAAACTTCCTGAGATGTCATGTCAGTTGTGCTGAAATATCTTAACAGCATCAGCCAGCTTCCTCAGCACCACTTGATGAGTTCCATCTAGTTCCATGGACCTATGTATATCCAGGTGTTTTGGGTCTGGCCGACATGGAGGTAATTTTCATCATAGCAGCTTGTACAGTGCTGTGGTTTAGATTTGTGACCAAAATAGCGCTGATAACACACTAATGTTGAACAGTGTTTGTACAGCATTAAAGGCTGCATCCATTTCTCACTCTGCTCCCCCCCCTCCCAGTGAATAGATTGGGGATGTGCAAGAGACTGGGAGAGGACATAGCGAGGCAGGTGACTTAAACTAACCGAAGAAGTTTTCCATGCCATATATTATCATGCTCAGGAATAATATGGGTAAGAGGGATTTTGGAATGGTAGGCCATCTTTTGCTCAGGAAGAGTCTGGGTGTTGGTGTACCAATTGGAGGTGGTGAGTGATTACCTTTGCATCACTTGTTTTGTTTTCTCACTTTTTTTCTCCTTTTCTTCTTTCACCATCACTCTGGGGGTAAGGGAAGGGAAGAGGGTAATCAGCTCGATGGTACAGTAATGCCTGATTTGGTCCTTTTTTTTGTTACATGCTTTTAAACTTTGTCAGTAAATACAGAGGGTTGAAAGAAAACCTTTACTGTAAAAAGTGGGGCAAAGAAAGAATCAGGTATCACAATGAGAACCTCTTCCATATCCTTTTTTAGTAGGTCCCCTTCCCCAGTTTTCATCTGGTCTTCCTTTTGCTACTGATGTACTGATGTAGAAGCTCTTCTTGTTGGCCTTCACATCCTTCAGCAACTTCACCTGCAAATGAGTTTTGTCTTTCCTAACTCCATCCTTGCATACCAAAGCAATGTCTCTTTTGTTCCACTTGGGTAGCCTGTTCCTGCTTCCGCCTCCCCTGTATGTCTTACACTAAGCTGTCATTGCCACTGGCTCTGCAGCCAAGACATGGATAGCTGTGTCTTACTGCATGGTCATGGGTTTTCCAGTTGGCCTGTGCCAAGTGATACTTCATGTTTTCATATCCACTTACTTGTTTTTCAGACAGCTCCATTCTTTGAGCTGGACAGAATGAAGACTCTGACGTACACAAAAACAAAAGTGAGAGAACATGTGCCTCAGGTACATAAAAAGCTTACCATCTTTTTTTTCCACCCAAGCTTTCTTATGTCTTGTAATGCTTATTAATAAGCTACATTAACAGAGAAGCTCAACAGAGAATATGGCACCTGCAGGATGTGTAAAAAGGTCCAAGGCCAAATCAGGCTTATGTCTGGAGCCTCACAAGAAGCCAATTTTCTTTGCTGGCTGAAAAGGGGATCAAGGTAACTCACTCAGATGGACTCATCTGTGCAAGTGTCTAAACCCAACAGGATGTGGTGACCACAGCATGCCATGCACTGGCGTGGTGGATCAACATAAATGTCAGCTGTAGGGTTATTGCTCCTGCTTGCAACTAGGCTGGGAAACCTGTGTCCTTGTAGAGCCTGTGTCTTTCCCATGTAAACCCTGGATAACACCCAGGTATCTCAAAGTCTGCCTCTGATCAGAGGGCAGAACTGGTGCCAAAGGTTATACAGTTCCTTTGCTGTGAACACACACTTGCAGGACCCAGATCTTATGTGTCAAAGTCACAGCATGTCTATATTTCTCCTATTGATAGGAATCAATAAATGTGAACACGCTGAAATGGGTCATGGAAGAAGCCCGATCAGTGAATGCTATTTCCCAAACACTTGACACCTTGAAACTGGCTGCTGAATTCCTGGCTGTGACTGGTGGGAAGCCAGAGCGCCAGTTGTCTGAGTATGTAAAAAATGAGCTGAAGATGGAAGCAAGTGCAGAACAGCTCAGAGACATATTGGTAAGCAAGGCACTTTGCTTATCCTGAATAGGAAAATGTCTAAGCATTTCCATCCCTTACGCCATCCCCTAAGGATTAAGACATCACCTTTTAGGTCACACACTTTTTTGTGACCTAGTCTAGAACACAGCTAACTCAGCCACGGCCTTTCTGAACAGCAGGAATTGGCTGACTGATTGCCTATCTGTTTTTATCTCTTCCAGGGGGTAGCAAACAGCCAGCTGAAGCACATCTTGTCTCTGTGGCAAACATTGTCAGCAAAGAGATCTATACTGTTGGTTCAGATGAATCAGGTGAGGGAGACAGCCCAGTTCATAAAACTGTCTGCAAGACCTAGGGGAAGACAGACACTTTTTGACAAAGTTGATTTTGTGTGGAAAGCTTTGGAAATTTTTAGGAAAAAAAAATGTGATTTTAGTATCTCACCATTCCACAAGAGCCAAGTATTATTCATCTGCTTGAGTCGTGTAATACCTTTGGAAAAGGGCCATCCACAAGATTTTGTGCTAGAAACAGTGGTGCTTTCTGGCATGGGTCACATAAGCTGGTGCTGGGGTCTCTAATGGTGGCTCTGGCATAAGAGCCAGAAACAAAGAGGGTTCCAGTTCTACCTTTTCTATCAGATGTAGCCCCAGATGGTCTTTGCAGCAAGTCCCAGGCCATCCTCTTGCTGATGTTCTTTGTTATTGTAGAATCCTTTCTGCCTGGTTTCTGAGCCGTACCATGAGGAACTGAGTGAAGAGAAAGCGGCAGCTCTGACTACTGCACTTTCTGCAGTTAACCTAGATTTGTTCCTTATTGAGCTCCATGAGATGATCATTGTGCACCTGGACAGCTTCGATCCACAGTGGGGGTACGAGCAGATTTTTCCTGGTTTATCCCAGGGGTAGATACAAACTCTAAACCCAGGTGGAAGGGGTCTAGAAATCTCTTTTAAGGGGGGCTCTTGAAGTTTGCTGGAGAAGGGCCATCCCTTACAAAAGTGTGAGTTTCTGTGTCTGTGATGAGCATCACTGAGTCTTTTTGTGATGCTCAGTTAAAATGAAGTGGGAGTGAAATACAGCATAAACCCCAGCACCTTCAATTCATGTCACATATCATGGAGAAGCAAGACAGATAGTAAAAATAATACCATCATGGAGATTTAGGTTCAATGTTTTTATTGTATTGGGAGCACAAAATTTGACACAGCCCTCCAGATGTGATTTCACAAGTGCCAGCAGAGTAGAAAAATTATTTTCCAGCTGGCTATGTTCTTGTTAAACAGCTTGGTATGTGTCTGACCTTGGGGAAAAAAATAAAAGGGATCATGTAAGGGAGCAGAAAATGTGTCCCTTATACAGGACTAGTGAGAAAACCCAGTGTAAGGATATGGCCACACCACCTCCCTTTCCCTGTTTCTTGCAGAAGAAACATCTCCTAATGGCACAGTGACAGCATCACAGACCCCGTGAAGGAGGGAGCAGGGGATATATTGAGTTGAGACAGATAGTTTCGATGTGCTGTTATACCTGAGATGGAAGAGGTGGTTAGAGAAGCTAAGTTTAGCTTTGAGGAGACCACACTGTTTGGGTATTGTTGACAAAGCTGAGCAACAGTTGCCCACATTGTTGTCTGATACCACCAGAGATACCCCAGAGATACTGCCCGGCTTCCAGCTGCAAGGCCACCTCAGGGGAACCAGTGCAGAGTGCCAGCATTGCCTGCCAAAGGTCATGGGATTTGGAAACCCAGCAGTCCTCCAGACACTTAAAATTGTGATCTGTCTCACCCACAGGCTAAAGGAAACTTTCAGAGACTTCCTGGGAGACAGGCAAGATGATGCCTCCATTGTAAACCTGACAGGCCGTTTGAGTCCAGACCTTCTACTGAAGAATGTTGTTTCTGTCTGGAAGACAGCTCTGAGGACCAGCAAACCTCTACAATCCAGAAGGGACCAACCTAACCCTTGCTAAGTTCCCCAGGAATTAACTCACCAGCAGCTTCCCCAATCCAGTTATCAATGCCCTGAGTGCCTTAATTGTCCTGACCAACCTCACCCATAATTTCTTCCCATGCACCCCCGATCTACTGGTCCTTGAGTTCCACTTAAGCTCAGCTTGCGCCTCTGTCCCTGACTGAGCTATGCTGTAAGTGTATTGATGTCCAGCCCTGTGCCCTGACAGTCCTGATTTGTTCACTAGCCTTCCTGCATTGACCATGGACCAGCATCATCACCTCACTTTGTTTGATGATCCCTGGCCAGTCAGTAGAACCTGGTTCTGCCTAGCTTCTGTGGGACTGTGCCTCGTCAGTGGTTGCATTGTCCTGCCTCTGCTGGGGTCACCCTCTGCTTCCGGCTCATCTTCCTGTATGGAACAGCCCCACAACTGCCATTCTGTGACAAATGCGCCCACCAACCATTCAGCTTGTTGCCAATTTAATGCATCCAAGTTTCAGAGCAGGTTACCAAAAAAAATTCAAATGTAAAGAAGGTGGGAAAGGGAACCTCATTTTAATGATTAGTAATATATTTATGCTTTTTTCTAATGGCTGTGACAGCATATTCAAGGCAGCAAAAGCAATCTGAGCAAAAATACACCTAGAAATAAAAGCAAAAGCAAGAAGCTTACAGCAGCTGCAGCACTGCAACATGGATCAGCAGTGGTACATTCACAATAAAGATAAACTTCTCAACTGCAGTGAAGACCCATTTTATACCCATTGTTCTGGAGTTCAAGGATTCTGGGTTGAGAGAAACACAACACAATAAAGAATCATAACTAGTTTATTAATACAAGGAAAATACAGAGGTAACAAAAGATACAGTAAAGGATATCTCTGATGTCTGGTTATCTTACCAACCCCAAAGACCATGTAATGATGATCAGGAGACCAGTTCTGAGAAACATCATCGCAGTGTGAGGTGGCAGGCATCCCTTAGCTGGTGTCCCTGCAGAGGCAACGTTGACCTGGGTGGTATGAGGTTCTGCCTCTCCACATCGCATGAGGCTCAGGCTTTTATACTAACAAAAATGCACACTCATTCTGGTGCAGGGGGCCAGCAATATTTAGACAGCTCTCCAAGGGTCGGGGCTTTTCCGGGGAGTTCTAAAGTGGAACTTTTCTGGGGAGGAACCAAAGCTGGACTTTCCAGGAGCAGCCCAAGTGGGACCTTCCAGGGACGACCCAAAGCGGATTAACAGTACTTCTCTATCTTTGTGTGTTTCACCATGGACCATTATCTAGTGTCACTGACACACCCATATTTGAGGTCTCTGCACCTTGAGAGAGATTGTACGTTATTCTTTCAGTTGACCCACAACAAAACTTCAGTTTTGATCATCCTGACCTAGAAGTATGTTCTGTTCTTATTGGTCCCAACTTTTGTTTCTTTGATATCATAGAATCATAGAAAGGTTGAGGTTGGAAGACACTTTAAAGCTCATCTAGTTCCACCCCCCTGCTATGGGCAGGGACACCTTCCACAGACCAGGTTCAGAGTGGTCTGTATTCCCAAAATCAATCCCAGTTCCCAAGATTGAATTCTTCTGGTGATGAATGATTGACAGTTGGTGAGTAGGTTAGATCTCTGTGGCTGCAAATATCATCTTGTACCTGTATCTTCAAGGCTGTCACTTTCATCCCATGCCTGTACTCCTCTTTGCATTTTTATTCTAAGTTCATACACCCTTTTTAATGCATACAGTAAGTACTTGTTACTAATGTTAGTCACTATATATATCTGTGTGTGTGTATATATATATGTATATATGCATGCATATATTTAGATATACACACATACTGAGGTAGGTGAGTAAGGTTAAAGTAAGGTAGTTCTGCCCCAGAAAAGCATATGCTATCAGTATGGACCACACAGTCAGGATTTAAGACATCCTTCATCTAAAGAACTGTATCAGTAATATCATAATAGGTCTAAAATGCCCAAGTAACAGTGTCAGAAACACTGAATTTGGGTATGAATGTAATAAACAGAGTTGTGACCAGTAAGTAATTAAGGATTGCTTACCTGGGGAAAAAAGAGTCACAGTGAAGGCAAAAATGTGGGTTCAGGAAAAGAATGGGCAATGAGGTATAAGATCAAGTGGAGAGCAAAGAAGGGTGAGAAGCTTCTGACGGAAGGAGTGCAGATGCCAAAGCTGTGCTGTGGACCCAACACTACCAGGGCTGCTGGAAGGAACCCCTCTTGGAGAATATACTGGTCTCTCTACCAGGCTGGTTCACAAGACTTGGTGCAGGATGATGCAGTAAAGATGCACAAACTTATAAGGAAGGATAGACTTCATACCTTAATATTATGTGCAGGAAGAAAGGCAATAGAAATGCACCTTAATAAGTGCTTGATTTATAAGATTTCTTTGCAGTACTGTAATTAGGTATCCATACTAATACTAGTAATAAGCAATAGAATTGTCACACCATATTACTTGCAGTGGCATAATTGTGAATTAAGCTACCTAACAGTGCTGTGTTTAGAAGGTACTTATTGTGTCACACGCTCTTTAGATGTGTGTTTTGCTTAGTTAATAAACATCATTAGCATCCTAGTTCAGTACCTCTCAAGCCTCCAATTGAATGGAGAAGAGCTAGACTTGGGGAGTAACTGCATTCTACCCTTGGGAAGAACAGGAGATGAAAAGAGGCAATTTTGACACAGTTGGACCTTCCCTCAGCAAATTAAAAAAAAAAAAAAAAAGAAAAAGTGCTTTAAAGAGGTCTCCAGGGAGGTATAAATCCTTAACAGGCCTTTTTAGGGCCTGTGGCCACATACCCCGTTGGCATAGTGGAATGATCAGGGGTGACTGGAGCTGCTTAGCACACTTAAAGGGGTGTGATGAGGATAGATGATGACTCCATTTTTGAAAGAGGGAACAGTGCCATGGTAGGCCATGACTGCCTCTCTGCATTTTCGTCCAACACAAAAGTACAGCTGTGTCCAGGTTTAGAGTGGAAAGCACATGGAGTGGTGGGTAAAGAGCATGTCTGGACTGCAGCGCTCCCCAGACAGTGGCCTTGGCATTTGACCAGCCATTTCCCCCTCCACTTGAATGAGAAACTCCTTTTTCATTCTCTCCCAGCCCAAGGTCTCCCACATTGGTCAGATTTTCCTTGAATGGACCTTGGTGAAGACAAAGACTGGCCATACCACATAATGTTGACCAAGTAGCTAGCTCGTGGCAACTTCATCCTTGGAGTCATTGAACATTCACTTGGCCATGGCCAATGCCAGCCACACTCAGCTTTTGGAGGCCATCAGGGCAACCTGGGCTGGGGTTCTTGAGTTCAGCTTCATCCATCCATCCATCCATCCATCCCTGGCTTCATGCAGAGGTGCCATAGCGCCCTCAAGTGCCACAGGAGCAAGTCAGGGTTTGTCAGAACAGGTTCAGAGATTGGGAAATTCCTGAGCCTTGGCCACCTCCTATCTCAAGGCTTCTCTTTACAGCCAGATGTGGGCTGAGGAAGAAGAGGGAAGGATGGAAAATTGTATCATCAGTCATAATTCACCCAAGAGGAAACTAAATTCTTCCAATCTCACCCTAGGCATAAAAGTTTGATTTTACTAATACATCAAAATACATCGAAACTTCTGCTTTTTGCTTCGTGACACATTCTCAGCAAAACATAAAGCCATAAATCACAAAGCAGTGGGATGATTGATTTAACTTAATAAAGTGACATGGTAGGAGGAGAAAGATAGGCTTGATTTGTAGTTACAAATGCAATGTGCCAGCCTATGTACACAGACAAAACATACAACTTAGAGTTCTCTCCAGACCACTGCAACTCAGCACTATTATTACCACACTCTGCTCAAACATCCTGCTGATACACTCCGATTACTGTCAGTTCTTTTGCTTAGAAGAAACCTTTTTGTTCTATGCAGGAATGGGAAATCTTAATGACGTTCCTAGTATTCACCAATGCAGGTCATTGCTTGGTGTGTTACAGCCTGCATGGTGGACCCAAACTGATTTTACTCAAATCAGGAGAGAGATGTCATTGTCCTGGAGATTGGGTACCAGCGGCACCCATTTCTTCACATGAGCTGTGCAGGGAATCACCTGAGTCCCTTTCCCTCTTTCAAATGGCTGTTCCACCATTTCCAGCAGCAGCTGGGAATGTAAACCTCTGTCTGCAATCCCAGCCATTACCTCCTTGATCCTCTCAGGGCCAGCAGCCTATGCCCAAGGACCGAAAGCACATCTCATGGCTGCATGGCCATGGCTTAGGCTACTGCAGGCATTGCACAGTCATCAGGAGGAGCCACAGCATATCTGTAGAGCAGAGCTAAAGCTCACAAGATGACATCACAGGCACAGGTAGTGTGGTTGAAATGGCATCGCTACCAGCTCAAGGGTTCATGAGAAAAAACCCACTGTGGGAAGGTATAAAAACATCAGGGAGAAAAAAAGGAAGGTGAAATAGAGAAACTCAGCACCACTGAGGAGGTGCTGGGGCCACAGAAACCAACTCTTCTCCCTGTGAGGTGGTGCCTGTGCAGCCAGCAAGGCACTGGGGTTGTGTATGGGGCTGGTGAGCCCCCTGTGCTCCAGCTACCCTGTGTGTGTTAGCTACCAAAAAACTAGCTTTGGTCTTTGGAGCTGTGTGGATCCTGCTTGAGGCACATCCTTGCATGGGCTGAAGGGTGCCCAAACACAGTGACCCCAGTAGGAGGTTCAGATCTCACTGCACGACAGCCCAGATGCAAACAAGACTTCTCAGAGGTTGAAAGACAGACTCTTCACAGCAAGGTTTAGGATTTGGATCATGCAGTATGATCCCAGCCACGGCAGCTGGTGAACTCACGAGCAAAAGTGCTCTGGAGGACACAGGGAAAGCATTTACAATCTGCCAGAAGAGCACTAAAATGAAGACTTATCAAAGTTGCTTTGGGCTTTGTGGAAAGTTGCAGCTACATTAACAAGTATACTAAAAGTGGTAGAGAGAGGGGTTGGAGAGAAAAGGGAAAGATAAGTTTAAAATAGAAGATTGATTCTGAGGCAGAAACATCTGTGCCTCTGCAGCAGAGATCCTGCCACTTGCATCAGTGGGGGAGTGAGCCCAGGCAGGGACAGCTTAGAAGAGCTAATACAGCAGAAACCTGAGATAAGGATCCAGATCGGCAACAAGCACCTGTGAGCACAGTGACAAGACAGACTCAGCATCCTGGATCTGATGCTTTGGTTTACCAGAGGAGGACTGAGTCTTCGGAAGAGCCATGCAGCAGCAGGCTGTGGCTGCAGCCTGCCAAAGGGATTCCCAGGGGAGATATTGACCCGTGGGCCAGGGAGGGGGCTGATCCCAGGCTAGCTCATGTGCAGCCACCAGGTTACCACCCTCCCCTCTGACTTCTCCTCACCATCTTGCTGTGGAGAGCATGACGTAACAGTGCAACTCCAGGCCTGGGAGAAGAGCAGCATCATGCCCCACATGGATGAGGGAGGAGGGCAAGGCTGTCTCCTCAGGACACATGGAGAGCCTTATCCTGGGTGGTGGCTGCAGCCCATTAGGCAGAACTGTCAGGGGAAGCTCAGCCCAGTACCAAGCCCTAACACAACGCATGAGGATGGCATCCACAATCACATGGTATCAGGCTATGGATGCCAGGAGCTTCAGCCTCTGTCCACAACCCCAGCTTTCACCTCCACATCTTTGGCCAGGGCCCACTGTTTGTACCCATGGAACCAAAGCCCAGCTCTGATACAGCCTCTGTGGCTGCACAGCTCCAGAGAAGCTGTAGACATCTGCAGACATCTGGCAAGGACACTGTGGTGGGTTGACCCTGGCTGGACACCAGGTGCCCACCAAATCCTGTCACTGCCATCCTTAGCTGGACAGAAGAGAGAAAACACAGCCAAAGGCTTGTGGGACAAGGTAAGGACAGGGAGAGATCACTCAGCAGTTACCATCACCAGCAAAATAGACTCAACTTGGGGAAATAAGGTTGATTGATTGCCAATCAAGCCAAGACTAGGATAGTGAGAAATGCAACCAATCTTAAACCATCTTCCCCTTACCCCTCCCTTCTTGCTGGGCTTAACATTACTCCTGATTTTCTTTACCTCCTCCCCACAGTGGCACAAGGGGACAGGGAATGAGGGTTATGGTCAGTTTATCACATGTTGTTCCCTGCCACTTCTTCTTCCTCAGGGGAGGACTCCTCACACTCTTCCCCTGCTTCAGAATGGGGTCCCTCCCACAGAAGACAGTTCTCCAAGAGATTCTCCAATGTGGTCCTTCCCATGGGCTGCAGCTCTTCATGAACAGCTCCAGCATGGCTCCCTTCTATGGGGTACAGTCCTTCAGACTGCTCCATCATGGGTCCTCCAAGGGGTCAGAAGAGCGGAGCTGTATATGTCCTACTCACCACCTTTCTCTCTGCCAAATGCTGTCCAAACAGAGTGAGCTGGAGGGACAGTAGCTGCAAACATGACAGCCAGGCTGAGGTCACTCTCGTTGAAGCTCAGGTCCCCTTTCATGGCAAAGTAGATCTGGTCCTGAAAGTGTGTCACTGTGGGAAACCCTTGGAGTTCAATTCAGCCTTGACTTGCTCTGGCCTTTGAGCTTGCCCAGTAAAGGAGAGGTTACAGATTTTGTTTGACTTGGGAGATAATTTTAGAATTTCTTTCTTATACTACAGATCTTTTTTAAAAAAGTGACACTTGTGCCCCCACACACAGTGCTCACTGTGCCTCTGTCCAACATAGTCTCTTTTGAACACATAAACAGTCATGGATCTTGGACATACACAAAACTGTGTAATACATACTCTGCTGCAGCATGAAGACATTTTTCAGCTAGCCATAGCGTCCATTTACACAATGGCAGCCAGTAGCCAGCATTTTAGCAGGTTCAGACAGCCCTTTCCTATGTCTGGGACCCATCCCCAGAAGTAATTTAACCTGTGACTTGATGGGAATGGTTCAAAAGCCCTGAGACCATCTCTGGTCATCTCTCTACTTTTGGCGAGCTATTCACAGTCACTCACTCTGCAAAAAACCGTCTTGCCTTAAGCGCTATCTTGCACTTTCCTCTTCAATATGGTGTGTGAACTTACTATACTTATGTGGGTAAAAAACCTCACTGTGCCAGGTGCCTTGATCTTTCCAGACCTCCAGGATTCCAGACCTTCTAGCCATGGTGGATGCAGAGCCTGGAGGTGGTGTCTGACACATCACAGCCCAGGAGGAGCCAACAGGAATCACACAGACCTGGCAGGGCCTGCTCCTGTTCCCTCTGCTCGCTGCCTGGAATGACACACAGCTACCAGGAAATCAAGGGAGTCTGGAGATGCAATTTTCGGAACCTTGGAAAGGTTTGTCACTCTATGCAGCTTTACTTCTGCAGTTCCAGAGGTCTCAGAGCTGCTCTGTGAGCCCCAGAAGCACATTGGCAGAGACAGTCCCTGCCTACAACAGTCTGTGGTGTAAGTAGACAACACAAGTTATAGACGAGAAGAAGGAAATGTGATTATCCAAATTTTGCAGAAGGGGAATTGAAGCTGTTTAGTTATATACAGGGCAAAATTTTTCAAAGGCACAAGGTAGGATCTAGCACCCAGATTCTAACTGATGACCCAGTGCTCCAAAATGCTTCCCTGAAATTACTTGCTCAGGGTCACAAAGAAAGTTTGCAACAGCACTTTAATCATAAGGCCACCGTCCCTTCTGGAGAATGGCCTCTCTGCACCACACATGCATTCAACCGAGTACAAATCATTTCTATGCACATTCTCAGAGCACCATTAAAAAGGAGAGTGAATACCAAAGCAAAAGCACAATTTTTGTTTGAGCTAACACTGATGGATACTTCTTTGCAGAATCTGCCAAGCTGTACTATTGGTTAAAAATAATTAAATGATAATATTCAGTTCACATTTATTCTGCTATGGTTGCTGGAGCATTTCTAAGTGGGCAAACTTCCCTGTGATTGTGTCATTCAGTTCTCATAGTGCTGCAGGCTGAACAAAGGTATAAATATTCAAAACCTGCTCCATTTCACTGTTGCATGGATACTAAGCAGATGAATAGATGAACAAAATCCCTCCTTAGAAAGTGAGTGCCCTTGTCAATACAGACCGCACCCATCTGGCTCAGTTCTGCAGCTGGCCTGGGGAAAAGAAGGTGAACATCATACTAAAACCCTAACCCATTTTTCTGAAAAGGGTGATAATACTAACAGCTTGTTGCGCTGTTTCTCTGCAATAGCACACTCAAAAACCCTGGACAATTCCCTCTGAGCACAGAAAAACCCTGTGCCACCACCTGCCTCTATCTCCCTTCTAAGAAAAATGTGTGCAGCTAACTCATGCACCATGTCAACGCCACAGACCACATCTGCAGTGGGGTGGCTGGCCTGAGATGGCACCAGCCAGCCAGCCCCATCCTGTGAGGGTCCACCAGTCTCTCTCACAAGCTGCTGATGAAGGCATTGGTGTCACAGGCATCAATTGTCCCTGTTCAGGCAGTGTGACTGGACCTTCCTCTAAATCCCTACTGCCTGAAGCACCCATCCACGAACTGCAGCAGTGACCAGGGCACAGTGTTCAGAGAGCTGTCCCGCTGGCAAGTGACTGGATGTGGTCTGGGTTGTATCTTCACACTGCTGAACTGACTTAATGCCTGTGTTAGCAGCAGAACCAGTGTGTCTAGGATCTAGCACTTCCCTGACATTCCCAGTCACACGGGCTGGGTTCCCTGGCGTCTAGTAAGGCAGGACCTCCTCGTTTTTTCCCTCCATAGGAAACCAAGATGCTCCATCTATTTTCACTCAATACACGCTGACATTTCACCTTATTTATTTGATACATCTACCTTCCTGTCCAGCGTGGTTGAAACTGGATCTGAAAGTTACTAGGGTGAGAGAAACAAAGAAAGAGAGCAATGACATGGTCCCACAAACCTCACTTCCTGAGGAAATTTAAGACAAGAAACAATGAACAGTCTGTCTGAATAGACAGCCAGAACAGTCATGGTCCTGGTGTGGATCCTCTGGCCTGTCTTCTACAGCAGTCCTCCTCTTACCATCCTGTGTGAAAACAGAACACAAGCAAACCTAGTACATCAACCACAAAAGAAATGCCAAATGCATTCTGAGAAGACAAATTTCAACAAGAGAGATGGAAAATTTTCTCATTATGGATTCACCTTAATGCAGGTCACAGCTCCAAAGGACTGACCAGGATAAGCATCCCTTTAGGAGCCGTGCTAGTAGGAACCAGAGCAGGGGGTGTTTCTACGGCCAGCTCAGCTCCACTATTCAAGTGCTGCCTCCCCAGAAATCAGCAGGAGCTCAGGACAGGTATCCACATCAATTTCAGCTCTAAGCACATGCTCCATGGTCTGGGCGTCTTCATTGGCCTACCCATCCCACAGGTCTGACTGAGAAGGATTTAATGATGCATATTCACAAAAGTGTGAAGCCCAAACAAAGGAGTGAGCATAAAGCTGTTTTCTTAACAAAACAAACTACCACTTTTGGGGAAAAAAGCATTGACCTTTTCATGCAGTTCTCACTTCCAATGGAAAAAAAAAAAAAAAAAAATCCAAAAAAAACAACCAAACAAAAAAAAACAAAAAACAAAAAAAAAACAAAAACAAAGGATTCAGCTTTGAATGTTTATTTACAATTTTTTACATCCACTCATTTGGTTCTTTCCTTGCCTACATGAAAACATGCGAAGTCCTTGTGCTTAACTTGCCGAGCTCCAGCACCCCCAGCTAGGAAACGCTGTGTTCAGCTATACAGATGCTTCCCCTCTTGCAAGGAAAAGGAGATCTGCACCTGGGAGCTGGCTTGTCTGAAACCAACCAGCAACAATAAAATCACTCCAAGGCAGGTAATTAATTATGGCTCATTCCCAAAGGCAGGGAATCATTATCATATTCTAGAGCCCCTCAGTTAGTTATCCCTTAATCACCTTTTCTGTGGAAGATGCGGGGAACTTGTGTGGAATAAGCACTTTCTTTCAATAACTATTGGCTTCAGTTTAAAGCAATGAATGCTCAAATCACTGGTATTGAGCTGTTTATGAACAGACAGAAAAGCGCAAGAGATGTTACAGTAATAAATATTCAGCAAGTTCTTGTAGAATAAGAGTATAAATGTGCAAAATTGCTCCACTTCATGGTTATATTAGAAGGCATGGGGGAGTGCAAATCCTTTGCTTTATATTGCTTTTGAGGGGATTTCTTTTTTTAAATTCAGTAATTCTGCTTCTTCTCAAGCTTCAAGATCAGCAGCACACAGAGGATGCAGGACCTGCCACGGGTGCTGGGAACCAGTTGCCATCTCATGTCGGGTCCTTCCCCAAGCCCCTTCTCAGGGTTCTGCTCTGACCTAGAGGGCACATGTCACCCCAAGGAAAACCCAGCCATTGGAGACAGGGCAAAGCTGGTGAGGCTGGGGGGTCCCGTGTGGTCCTGCCTTGATAGTTGGTGTGGTCTCACATCTAGGCATCTGCTGTGTCTAGATAATGCAGAAATTACTAAAAGGCAAATGTGCTTTTAGTGCCCAGGAGGTGCCATGGCTGTGTAATGATGCAGCCAGCCACAGATGTGGTCTTTCTTTCAGAGTTTCAGTTCCCTCTCCCCACCTCATACATCTCAGGTATGAAGAATAAGCACATCAGTGCCTTTTTCTGATGTCTCTGTAAACTTACACATATGCAGCTATTTCCAATCATGCTGTGAAATGGGAAAGAAGCTGTAAACCCCATATCCACTGTGGGCACAGGGAAGCAGAGTGGGACTGAGCAGGCTCAGCTCCAGTGCTATTCACTCTCATCTGTTTGCACTGACAGCTGTTCTGTCACTGCACCTTCAAAATCCCTTGTGTAACCCTGAACCCCTGCCAGGACATAAAAAGCACTGGCAGGATCATTTCTCCAGCAGAGAAGGGAGACAAACAATATTACCTCCACTTTGTGCTCTTAAGTCCAAATGATTTCAAGAACCAAGTAAGACTTTCCTCTACCTGCTGCTGGTGCTAACGGAAGGCTCTAACTGGCCTTGCAGGTTTTCTTCAGAAAGTCAACTGTTACGCTTTAAGTGTTCCTGGAACATGCACTTGCTGTCTTTCTGGAAATCTGCAGATCTTCTTGCTCGCATGGAATAGCACTACCACTGCAAACTTTGCAGAGCTGGGAAATATCCATTGTGTCCTTCCCCCTCAAATCTAAAATGTTTAATTTCTGCCCTGCACAGGTTCAGTTTTGTGACCAGCAAATAAGTTTCTCTGAGTCATAAAATATAGTTTCAAGAATGCAGTCAATGGGCAAAGCCCTAATTTGACAGTTAGACTCTGCAGTATAGTCTTTCTTTTCCAAAGCTGTCAGAAAACATTCTGTAATACCAAGGAAGGACATGACCCCAGTAACATTCAAAATGTGCTCATACTGCAGACAGATGTGTCAATACTTTAGACAAGTAACTGGTCAGATTTATGATGCTAATTCCAGTAATATGACTCCCAAAAGACCATACGTCACCAAGGGAGAATGTTGTTCTCTTAAAATGAAGAAATAGAGCAAAATTAGAATCACAGAATAGTTTGGACTGCAGTGGACCTCTGCTGGTCATGTAGCCCAGTGTCCACTCAAAGCAGAAACAACTTCAAAACATTAGGTGGCTCAGCGTTTTCAGAGTTAGTTTTTTTCCAGTGAGTAGCTCTTGTCTTTTCTGTCCTCTGACCCTGAAATTATCATACTGTATCTTGCCTAACACTTCTGCAAGCATGGGAGCACTGCACAGGCCTCTGCCCTTCCATCTGTGGTATCTGCATTGGCATATCTCCAGAATTTCAGCTTCCCCTTTCCCTCTCCCTCCCTTTTCCTTCTCCCTCTCCTCTCTACCCTTTCTGGGGATTAGGGACAGTTTAAAATCCTGAGCAAAATACCACCTGAGGCTGGGGTGAGCAGGGAGTAGCACTAGAAAGCCACCACAGCCAAAAAAAAATTAAGGAAAAAAAGTGTAACTGGGGAGAATGAGTAACACTGTCCCCTGCCAGCCTGAATGATGGATTAGAATCTGAAGAGAGGATAGAGGGAGCAGTAATCCATGCAGCACGCTGGAAAGTAGTGCTTGCACTGAGACCATTAGCTGGGGTTGGGGCCACGAAGTCCTCAGGGCCAACCGGAGCACCCCAGAGCCGGAAAGCAGTATCCTCGGCGCCGGATAGCAGCATCCCGGAGCCGGCGGCGGGTGCCGACAATGCTGCCGCGCCCGTTCTCCGGCCGCGGCATTGAGAAGCACCCCCGGCAGTCAGCAATGCTCACGGAGCCCGCTAGACGGTGCTGTCTTAAAAGCTGAAAAAAACGCCCAAACCACCCCGTTCGGCGGCAAATCCGCTTTTCGTTGGCTGTGCCCCGCCCGACACTCCCGCCGCTGAGCAGCGGGAGCAATGCCCGGGGCGCAGGAGGACGCCCCTTGCAGCCCTTTTGCCCGGAGATGCCCACCCGAGCACCCACCCGTGAGCCCTGCCTGGGGCAGGCACCACTACGGAAAGGCCCAGGGGTCATGGGCTGCCTGCAGCAGCAATGCTGGCACAAGGGTGCAGCCACGTGTACGTGTTCTTGCAGAGTGCCAAATACACACAAAAAAGAACCAGATGGGCAAAATTTCCAAAGAAGGGCTGATGTATTTCTTCACCCAGCACACCACAGCCACAAGCACACCCCATCCCCAAGCCAACAGAGCGTAAGCCCCTTGGAGGTGCAGAACTCAGCTCTGTGTACAGCCCAGCCCTTGACCCAGAGGAAGCCAGTATCAGTGGTGTGAGGAGATGACCAACTTGGCTGGCTCCCACACTCATCTTGGCACCTCTCCCTCAACTGGCAAAATGAAGGGCTCTCCCTACTCAGGGCCTGACTCTAGAGCAGGGAAAGGATTTCACATCATTCTGGCAGCACCTCAGAGCTGCACGCACATGAAACATGGTTATCAGCCACTTCATGACAGGTATTTCCCAATTCGCACCAAACAAGCATGCCAAGATGCAAAACAACCTTGCTCTCTGCTCCCGAGCCAGGCTGTTCGAAAGGGCTGTGTTTCCTGGGACGTTTCAAGTCTCTGTCTCCATGACACCACCACGAGGCATCCGAGGTGATGCGCTGCCCTGGGAAGGGGTCACTTACTCAGCCAGCACACCTGAGAAGGAAATGGAAGGCTTAGTCACCCAGTTCCTGAGGTGAGCAGCTCCAGAGAGGACACCTTCACCACCTGAGCGGGGGGAAGCTCAGTGTCCAGGAGCCTCAACTGAGAGCGGCGAGACGCACCGAGCGAGCCTCGAGCCCTCGCCGGGCCTTCCCCCGGACCGGCAGCTCCGCCGGGGCGAGCAGGGACTCACAGGGGGCGGTGCCAGGAGGGACGGCCCCGCCCCGAGCGGGCAAAACCCGCCCCAGGCAGCGCGAA